>JAOQMM010000173.1:12941486-12955390 GCA_027563515.1 Erythroxylum platyclados | reverse complement strand
TACCCGAGATAGGTCAGTTAAGCATGCATCATTCATGACACATTCATACATACATAAGTGGTCATTATGTGATTGAATAATAGCAATGTGTATGTGTATTGAAACTATAGGTGAGCATTTTGAGCATCAGAACGTCACTAAAGCATCTAGACATTAGACATCTGGATATTACGGTGAGTCGGCCTAGAGTGCAGAATCACTCTATATGTTGTGGTCTGACTTGTTTATTCCAGTTCTAGTTTATATTTGAGATTGATTTGCTTATCCATATTACGGAGATATAAGGTGGAGTGTTTATTACTATTCCGAGAACTGAGTGTCTGAGAATTTTTGGTATCGGGACTATATTGGGAGTATTGTTTGAATGTGAATTCTGAGACCTACGTGCTAAATTGTGTTATTTGACAAATTTTAATCCGATAAATATGATCTATATATGTGTTTTGCCTGTATTAACATTCTGACTCTGTCTGAGACTATGTGATTTCCAACCATGAGTTGGATGCCGGACTTCGGTCCGATGATTATGAAAAATGCAAATTACATGTATGTCCTGACTGAATGAGTGATTTTTTTCTGTTTTAAAATGTGATGAATTGCGTCCATAAAATGCATGACCACATTAATGGAGTTATGACTGAAGTGACCAGGCTAGCCGTATTTATGGTGTAGAGCTTTATGCTCATGGATGGAATGAGCCACAGGCTCAAATGTGTGGACCCGCTCTCCACTACAGATCGGGGTCGGTACCTGAAGAATGAGCCCAATATTAGCAACTGATATGGGACAGTAAATATGGCACAAAGTCACAACACAAAAAAAAGAGAAACTCGAATTGCATACTTATTTGTAATTATTGTTACATTGTGATACAACATGTGATTATATTTGTGATGATTTTGTGTGTTAAATTTTTATGTGTTAACCAAGTGAGCACATCGATGATGATCGCTCACTGAGTTTTTCCCCAAAAACTCACCCCACTCACCTTTCAGGTCTGAGGGAGCTCGACTCCTCGAGAAATACAGTGTAAAGAGAGCTGCATACTGGGATTTACCAAGTTACCATGGATCAGAGGTTGGTCAGCTGACGTCCCAGAGAGTCTAGATAGCATGTTTTGGTTGGTCAGCTACTTTCGCACATCACTTTTGTATAAGTGACACACCTTCATGTATAAACATGGTTGTATACAGTTCTATGATAGTGTATAAATGAAATTTTGTTTTAAGGAAAATATGAGTTTGATGATTATGCTCAATTTGATCATATTGCATGATACCTACTGTTTTTGCTCTAGCATGCCCACCCTTATAGGGTATTTACTCGAATGTTCATCAGAATGTTGGGTAAATGTCCTATGAGAGTGGGATGCTACATTACAACATCAAACCTCAAACTTGCAAGAACATTCAATAGAAGAGAAAGGCAGATTTAGAATTATAATTCCATTATTTCCTATTCGTTTTTCTTCTTGTTTATCTTTGACTTTGTTTTCTATTATGAGTAACTAAATTTTTTTAGTGTCTAAGTATGATTAACCCTAGTTGGGATAAAAATGTGTTTTGATTCTTTAATTTAAAGCAATTATTTTGATTGATCGATTTTGATTCAATTATGTGTTTTATGCATGTTCTAATAAATCCGAAATATTAGTACATAATTTGATTTCATATCATGGAGATTGAGAAATCCTATGTGTGAATGAATCTACCATAATTCAAAGGAGTTGATTGCAAACTTAATAAGTTGAAATAAATCTTTTGTATTAGGGTCAAACCTAATAGTAGAATTTATAAATCGATAATGCAATCCTAGGAACTTTAACTGGAATAAATTTAGTTAATCACCCATTGGATTAGTTGTTAGTAGTCTTGAGAGAGTTATTAAAAAAAGATAGGAATTTTCATGGTCTTATAGTAAATAAAATTATTCCATGATAAAAGGTTAACTATTTAATGATTTTTAGGGGGATTCATCACCTACATACTAATCTTTGATATTAAGTTTTCTAAGTAATTTACTTTGTTTCTGTTTTCATTATTATTTCCTATTTTGTTTAATTGTTTAATTTTTGTTTTCTTTATTAAAAACCAACATCTAATTCATAAACTAGATAATAGAAGAAAGGCAATTACTAGTAATCACTATCTTTGTGAGGTCGACTCATACTTGCTTGTGCTAATTACAGCTATGCCGTGCACTTGTGGTTAATTCAGATATTGGTATAGAAATGACCAATCAATTTTTTGGTGCCGTTGTCAGGGACAATAATATTGGGAACACCTGGATGCTATTACCTTAGCCATTTTTTTATTATTCTATCTTGTTGTATTATTGGCTTATTTATTTAATTATCTTTTGAACCTCTCTATATTAATAGTGTGTTTGTGGTTTATTTTAGGGATTGAGGTTTAATGTCATCACCACAACTCACAATGGAATGACAGACCAGAAAGTACTCTTATGGAAGCTATGAAGTGTCTTCAAAATATGTAACATCATTATGTTGGAAAGAGCAGTTTCCTCACATGTTTTCGGAAGCTTAACTGATGTCCATATCGTGTTGCAACATTTGTGGGAGTAATAATTACAATCATCAATGTCAAACACCAACCTATATGTGGGACCAACCAAGCATGTACAACTAACCTCAAGGTGTATCATATCTGAATATGCATAATTCAAAGTGGATCAAACCTTACATATTTGGATGGAATGACCACGCTCCAACTAAATATGTATAACAAGACTAGCAATACAAAAGTATTATATATAAACTAATAGAATCCCTTACCAAGGTGTAGCTAGCCGACGTGAATTCGAGGAGAGATTTTCTTCACCTAGATATTATGAGCAAAATACCTTATACTATCTAAGCTCCCTAACGTCTCAAAATGAAGAAGAGATGATGGTTAATTTCATGAATAAGGATACATAGAAGGTGAGGAGTTAACTGATGCTTTGAAAGATATAATGGCTAATTTTACTTAAGAATCAACTATGACGCATCAGGAAATAGAGGCTCGCACACAAAATATGGTGAATCAGATCGACCAGCTAGCAAAGATATTATCTGAAAATATGCAGAGGAGTTTGCCTAATCATACTGAAACATATCATAAAGAATATGGAGTGACAATCACCTTTAAGAGTGGAAATGAGCTTGTAGATGAAAATGAAGAAGACGAAGAAGAAGAAGAAGCCTCTATGTAAGAAGAGGATGAGCCAGAAACCTTTGTCCAAGAAGGAGAAAAAGAAGAATGGGCAAAAGTGGTTGAGGAATCAAATAAGGAAACTACTGTTGACGCATTGGTAGTCACCTTAAGTACGAAGGGTTCCCACTTCCTCCGGGAAAAAATAATCGAGCCAATTGACAATTCATGGAGTTTTGTTATACCTAATTTTATTAACAGTTTGTCTTTAAAAAGGGCATTACTGCATTAATTGGTTTTACTAACTTAATACATTATGTTCTTATGATTTTCTTACAACAAGTGGCTTACCTACAGGCTACTAAATTGCCTTGTGGAGAAATAGGTAGAAGCAAGCCAGTGATTATAAACCCAAGATGATGGTAAACATGTAGGGTACGTCGAGCTAACAACGTTAAAGAAACATTGTTTAGGAGGCAAACTAAGAATTAGGATAGATTTTATTTTACGTTATTTTATTTTTCATGTTTCTTAGTTATTCTTGTTATTGTTATTGTTATTTTTCATTATTTTTATTCCTTTTTCAATTATATTTTTGTAAGGATGGATATACCTGGTATCGGATGGATCCCTTATCGAAATTCGAATCTGAACATCTTATTACTCAAGAAAGTACCAACTTATCCTTCTTACTTATAATATATGTTTATACTGTGTATATTGAGGACAATGTACGATTTTAAATGCGGGGAAGGGGTTAATGATTGTCTTAAGCATATTATAATCTTTTTTATTAAAATTATGAATTGATATCTTTAATTAATTGAAATTTGTCTATAAATACTTGAAATCATTATTAAATATTGATTTGAATTAGTATGTAAAAGGATGGTAGTTAGAATAAAAATTATTTTTATAAGTCATAATTTAATAGTCATTGAGATAGTCAAATTGAATAGAATTGCATTCTATTTACAAACATATAACCATTCTTTTTTGTAAACTTTTGAGCCTAAGAGCAATGTTTTCAAAAAAATTTAAGCTCTTTTATTATTTCATATATGTTATCATGCATAGTTGAATAATTATAGAACTTGCTTTTACTATACATATTGAGATCACAATTGTTAAATTAGAAGCATTAATATTATAAATGCACTTAGATTCAACATTTGTTTAAACCTACCTCTTTTATAATGACCTTACCCTTAATTTATCTTTAGGAATAATCAAGTTGAGCCTTAGCCTTTTTATTGATTATAGCTAATTATTAGTTGTTCTACTATTTTTGTTTCAAGCTTTTATATTGTTTTCAACCCTGAAGATTATTTACATTATTTTCTTGTTTGAAACTTAAAATTTTGAACAATCCAATATTTCTTTAATTGTGGTACAAGATGAATGTTATAAATTAGTGCGAAAAAAATGAGCATAAAAAAAAGAAGAAGAAGAAAAGAATAAGTATATAGTACCATTAGTTTTATAATGAAAAGACCTATGTGTATTGTGAATAAGTTTCATGCAATGCATCTTTAGTAAATTTCCTTCAAATCAACACTTTTTTTATCCCAATCATACCTTACCTAAGCCCCATTATAACCCTATAAAAACCTTTTGATTTTAGCTTATAGATTATACATAAGTGGTAGAGATGTGATAAAGTTGCAAGTCCATGGTAAGAGTTTTATGCATTGATTTGAGAGTTTGATATTTTTCGCCCTAAACACTTGAGTGCATTAAGTGAAAACTTGGTGAGAGTGTAAAGGTTTATGCTTTTGATTTCAATGCGATTACTTAAGTGATTATTATTAATATTGACTTATGAAGTTCATTTTAGGATAATTTGATTCCAATTGTATGTTAATTTGATTAATATGATACTATGATTTAGAGTATTAATGGACAGGTTGAGATTGATGAAAGATAGATTTTGTAAGATTTATAATTTAAATTATGATTTACTTTAGGACAAGCGAAAGCTTAAGTTTGGGAATGTTTGATAGATCCATATTTGACTATATTCATATACCCATATTTGATGTATTTTAATTGATATTTCATAAGTTTGTTATATATTTGGTACTTAATTCGCTCTAAGTACAATAATTCGCTCTAAGTACATTTATAGGTTATAATTGCCTTTATGGATCAAAAGAAGGGAAATTCAGGGTGAAATAATGGCTTAAAACAAAGATTTGAAACAATTAGGAGATACAAAGTCGTGTCTGTGGTGGTGTAAGTCTCTCAAAAAGGTTAACACGATTTTAAGTATTTTTAAAGCTATATGATTTCATACACGTATGTATATCAGGTCGTGTATGTCCCAAAAACCTTAAATTTCACTATAAAAGGACATGATCCTATCATATGCTATGAACATTGATTCGAGTTGTTGGCCTCATTACTTATGAGACGGTGAGGTGAATATTGCATGTACCTTTCATAACTTTTTCAACTCTAACTCTTTGAAGATTCATTTTCGTAAGGTTTGACTTCACAACCTTACTCGCAAGCATCAACATCTAGAAGTTGACTTTGCAGTCAATAAAAGTAATAGTAGATTCCCTGCCAATATGAAAGGATCAAATAACAAAAGTGAAATGTAGTACAACAATTAGAGCATATGGGTTAGGTTACTCTTATATCCAATACCCAAAGATGAAGGATAAAAAATTTTAAAAAAATTGATAAATTTATTCATAATATCCCTTTCAATACCATTTCATTATTTTAATAGTTTTTATTTTAATTGATAGTAATACTTAATGGCTACTGAGTATTTTTCTAAATATAATTCACACGAGTGTTCATCATAAACTATTATAAATACCCAAAGAAAAAGGTTCAAAGTTTGAGAAATTTTAAACAAAATTTGGTGCCACATATTTCCAAACTTCCAAGAGATGTCATGGCTTTTAGATTCATGATTTAGTCATCCTCCTTAAAGATAACTAAAATTACACAAATATTTTGTGCGCCATAAATGTATAAACATCGAAAAAAAATGTTATACAACATAATTATTTAATGTATTAAATATTTACTTATAACAAAGCTAATCCCAAGTTGATAGATGTATGATATCTAAGACAACTATAATTTATATAATTTTAGCCTTTAAGGTGTGCCACATCATAAGTGTAACATGACTGTATTGTAATAATCTCACATACGTGTAACCTAAACCCAAACAAGCATACTAGTCTCATAAGCCATAAAAACTCCATAATAAAAAAAAGATAAAAAAGGATTGTGATATTTTTAACACAAACAACTACTCACTACAAATTTTGTTTAATATACACAACCAATTATGTCTAATTATTTCTCCCCTTTCTCCTTTTTTCTTAATACTAATTTGAGTGCTTTCCAAACTTTTTTAAGTAAGAAACCAAACCATTGGACTAAAGACAAAATGGAAAGAAAAAAAAACATGCACATTTCACTATACTAGAATCATGCCTAAAGTTAATCTCTACATCCTCCTTATTTGCCTAAAGTTAATCTCGACATCCTCCTTATTTATACAGGTTAGGTTAGGTTACTCTCTCAAACTTGGTCTCGCAAAGTAGCTTCTCTTTCTAATTCACCAATGCTCGTTTTGGCAGAATACTAGACAACCATAATATTCAAAAAGTGAACTCATTACTCACAGAGTTGTGGTTGAGTAGTCTGGACTCATCCACCCTTAACTAAAGTCTTGAGTTCGAGTCTTGATAATAGAGTCGCTTTAAATAACTTGTAGGGAGAGCTTGCCGCCCATAAGGATCCTACCCTACTCGAACCGAATTAGTCGAAGCCCGTTGACTCCGGACACGGGGAGTGATCCAAAAAAATGCAAATAACTCCAAACATGAGCATCTGTTGCATTGTCCCACTAGCCATAGGAATTTAAAACAAGTAAAAAAAGAAATATACTCCTAACTTGATCCCCAAAACTCCTAAAAACATCAAGATGTTCAAATTAAAACTAAAAACTCGCGTTTTGCACCAACCCCATTCCACCTGAACCGAGTTGGAGATGGATCCACTCACGATCTAGGTGGCGGGAAGAGGTTAACCACCCGTAATTAGTTTATCGTTGAAAATAATCCAATTAATAATTTTGTCAGGGCAGTGAATTCTTCGATTTGGTTCAAGGAAATGCAAGAAATGGAGCCAAACACCGAGATGCTGATCACACAAACGCCGACGAAGAACGAGACTCCGCGAAGGAATGTGATACAGGACGACGGCAACCGACCGAGCGGTCGGCGGACCCGGTCTCAAGTAGCTCCAGAGTGGACCACCAAGGAGGCTATGATTCTGGTGAATGAAATAGCGATTGTTGAACGAGATTGCCTCAAAGCTCTGTCGTCGTACCAGAAATGGAAGATAGTAGTGGCGAATTGCATGGCGATGGAAGTGGGGCGCACTTTGAATCAGTGTAAAAGGAAATGGAACTCTTTGCTTGCGGAATATAATCAGATAAAACAATGGGAGTCGTCGAAATCAAAGAATTATTCGTTTTGGGGATTGGAGACCGAGAGTCGGAGAGAGTTTGGGCTTCCGGAGAGTTTTGATTTGGAGCTGTTTAGAGCTATGGATGAGTATGTCAAGGCAAAGAAGGATCATGGGGACACTGACCCCGATACCGATCCAGAAGCTGAGGCTGATTTCCTCGACGTGATATCTAAATTAGGTACAGTTTATCTGGAATTTACAAACTAGTTGTTTTCATTGCTTGTGACGAACTTCTTCAGTACGGCAAATCTTTTTGATAATGAGTTGTAGTCACGATGCCCCAGGGGTTCAATCCTATGATTTTTCCAAATGAAAATGAAGAATTTGTGAGATTTTCCTTGATTGTGATATGTGACTGCATTGTTAATTGAAAGAGGATTAGGCATTGAAGCTGCTAACTGGTAAATGTTTCAACATGGTTGGATATGGAGGCCTTTGAGGCCTCTTTATGGAGTCCTCGTGACATTGATATGTGATATCTGCTGAAATGCAATTTTGATATGTGATGTCTGCTGAAATGCAATTTTGATAGTGAGATGAAAATTGTATTTATTGAGAGAATTAAATATGGTTTACGATTCCACCTAAGCATTCTGTCCAACTTCATTTTTATTTCATGATCTAGATTTGTAATTTAGACTAGTTTTGCCTTAAATCTCTGCATAACTACTTAGTTCTCATTGTGAACAAAATTCCAACTATCTTACTTGCCCATGATTTTCAATTGATGATTCTGAAACTAATTTGACTTATGGGGTGATCCTCAAGAATAAAGACAATGCTGAGCTCCTAAGTATGCCGATGTGAATAATAACAGACAACTCAGATATATGTTAACCTGAAACATCGAAGAACAAGTGCAATCTTATTTAATTAATTGGACTGTGATTTTTTAAGGTACATTTTAGTGCTTTTTCTCCCTTAAATGTTTCTAGTCCGTGTATCTTTGGGCATCAAACATGGTGAAGAAGTATGTTAGAAAGTAGGGTTAATTGCACCGTGACCTCTTTTCATTTCAATCCTTATGTTTTGCAAACTATCATTTACGTCCTTATACTATTGTTTAGCTGTCATACAACTGTCTCCATCATATTTCATTAGCTTTCCGTTCATTCACTGCTCTAAAACGGCATTGTATTTAAACATAAAAACTCTAGTACTACATCATTTTGAGTAAAAATTTAGATGGAAAACTAATAAAATATGATGAAAGGAATTGTGTGATGATGAAATATGAAGTTGAAACAAATTGTGATATCTTATCATTCTAGGTTATTGCTTCATCAAATAAGCTGTAGTATTAGAAACTTAGGATGGACAGTAGCAAAATAATTTGGCAGATATAATAACTGTACAAGTCGCACCGGCTATTAGTTTTGGTCCCTGAATCAATGTCTTTCAGCTGGGATTGTGATTCATGCTAAATTGTTAAAGCCACTTGCCCGAAGCTGTGCTTTTGGAGTTAAATGCCAGATATATACTCATACCTTTGTGCTCATACAAGGATCCAAGCGACATAAAGGGCGATCGGCACCCTTAAAGATCCACGAAGAAGCATCACAGGAATGCTTCAAAACAGAACAGCCTCTGAACATTGATACAGAAGAGCAAACTCAGGGAATTGATCTGGAAGTGGTGCCTCAGTCATTATCTGTAAATGAAAAAGTTCTAACAATTCCTACTAAAGAAGAACCTCAGGAAAGTCGTGTGGAACAAGGACCTGAGAAATGCTGTGGGAAAGAGAGCTCTCAAAAAGTTGATAAAGAAGAAAGTTCTCAAAGAAATCTCATGGAGGAGAAGCCTAGTACTGAAACTCCTAAAAGGCAGATAAGGAGTGCAGAAGAAAAGGAGCAATTGGTAGTGGAGAAACTACGCCATAATGCAGAACTAATCCATGCAATAGTTAATGGAAACCTTCCCGAGACCTTGAACTTTGGTGCTGCTGATGAGAATAACAATGAGGATTTCCATACTAAATTAGTCAGACGCCAGGGAGATAAACTTATTGCATGCCTGAGAGAAATTGTGACCATCATCAAACAGTATCCACATCTGGTCCAAGGATGCGACTAGAGAATAAATCTTGTGTCAAATTTTCCCATCAAGTGTTGCAGGGAAGTTTAGGAAACCCCTTATTAGAAACAATAGGTTAGAGGTAGCTTGCTTGTGTCCGGTTCAGGTTTTTGGGTGCACTATCGTGATCCAAAACTTGGAACTTTGTAAATTATGGTAGATGCACTGATGTATGAATGTAATGAGTTCTTCTAATTGCACTCGGTCGTGGCTAGACTAATTTGGTTTTCCAAGTTTATGTTGCTAACCAGAGTTTTATCGTGGACACTTAAACAATTAAGTAGAGGAGCATGCCTTATATATGTGTTTGAAGGTCATGATTTTTCCTTTTCCATTTATCTGAGTTGGCATGTAAGGGCAATTTTGGCTTGGTGATTTCAGAAAACAAGAGCCATATAGTAGATGAAATTTAACCATTCAAATGATGCGGAAGGCCCAATCATAATTGTACTTTATTATCTTTGTTTTTTTGAAAAATGTAATTATACTTTATCACCTTATCAGGTAATAGATGTATCTATTTTTTTCCGTTGAAAAATTCAGGTGGAAAAGTCAATCTTTTACGTGGTAAAACAAGAACAAAAAATTTTTCGCTTGATTTTTCAAAAGTTAATCTCATTTTAAATTTTATAGTATAATTAATATATAAATATAATAAAAATAAATGTAAATCATATCTTATTGTATATCTTCATCTTTTTCTTATCATTTTTGCTGAAGTATATATCAAATTTGCTATCTGCAACTACTGTAATAGCAGATGGTAGAAAGGATAAAGCAAAAAGTATTAGCTATTTTAGAACTTGAACTTATTTATAATAAACTTCGAATTTATTAGTAATTTAATTAAAATAAAATTTTATTTTGTAGTTTCTATAGCTGGAACATAATTAAAGCCATAAAATAAAAGACATAGGTCTTGTTTAGTAAATAGCTTATCAGCTATTTTTTAGCAGGTGGAAAGGTTTTAGTTATCTGATCATGTCAAACTACTGATAATTATGTTTAGTAATTACTGATTGGGTTGAAAGATTGAATATAATTTGCTGATTTTGAAAACGCTCTTATGAGGAGTGTTTTCTTATAGCAGCTAAAAAATTAAGGGACTAAAAGATTATCATATATATAAATTATTATAAATTACTTAAAGAGATAAGGATAAATAGAAATAGAGATAGAGGTATCGAAGTTAAATTAATATCAAATTTGAGTCAGAATATACAAAGAATTATCATCGTCTTTCTTTAATTTTGAAAGTAAACATAAAGACAATTGAGAAACGTCTAATATTATATTTTTGCTTTAAATGATAGTTTTGATTTCTTTTACTCTATCTAAATTTTTATGAGAATATTCAAAGAAACATTAAGATATAATGCTTATATTTTTATAAATCTTTTTTTAAGTCATACCTTATAAATTATTTTATACATAAACAATTAATAATAAATAGTTAATTTAATTAAATATTTTTAAATAAATAATTGATATTATTCGCTGAACAAATTAAACATGCCCTTCAAATTGGTTGATGCGCAGGCAACGGTGGCATTTGGGCCAGGTAGGTCCAAGTCTCCGAGAAGGGGAAAAGCAGCCCCATAGAACATCTCAATCATAAGTGGTAGGAAAATTTGTTGGGGTAGGTAAAGCTCTTACTGATGGCGCTGTACTTTTATATTGTTGGATTAGTCCTCACAATGCTCAAGCGGAAATTCGTAAAACTGACCAAAAGAAGAGAACCAAAAAGGAAAAGGGAATGGGGGTTAACTCGATGGTGATGGATAGCATAGAGGCCTATACGGGCCTATCTCCGACGGCGTTCTTCACGATCGCGGCTCTCATGGTTATTGTGTACAAAATTGTCTGTGGCATGTTTTTGGGTCCAGAAGATTTCAAGAAAACTCCTCGCGAACCTGTGAACCTAGGAAATGTTACAGAGCAAGAGTTGAGAGCTTATGACGGTTCCGATCCTAGCAAGCCAATTTTGGTGGCCATCAAAGGCCAGATCTACGATGTTTCTGATTCCAGGTACACAGTCCTTTTGGGTTTTGACGGCTGCCCTTAAAATTTTGTTTTAGCATGAAGTTGTGGAATTTTCTGGCATAGCGTTGACTTGAACATGTTTACAGGATGTTCTACCGTGTTCCAATAAGAATGATGACTTTCTCAACCGAATTATTCCTCATTGAAGTCTACAAGGGTCCTTTGATTCCTATAATGTATTTCTTCCATCATTTAATCTTTAGGACTCCTCATAGTTGCCTAGTTATGTCTAAATTGATATGTCTTCTGCTCTATACCCAAACTTTTTTTTATCCTAATCCTTATATTAAAATAATTAAACTAACTCTACACCTCACCGGCAACAGCGCCATAAACTTGTTGAGTGTAAGTTTCAATCTTATAAACCCTGAATATTCCGCAAGCGCACTGGTTGTAGCATAGTATTAAAGGTGTCGATCTCACGAGGAGGGAGAATAATCTAATCCTGAAAATCTAAGGCCAAAAAGATATAAAACTAAAAGTAAAAATAATGCAACAGAAAATAAATACAAGAATTGAGTTTAACCAATTGAATCAGAAATTAAACACGAATAATTAACAATTGATCAACAAGCAACCACAATGGAAATCAACCAAAGAAATTACCAAGTTATGAGAAAGGGGATTTTATCTATCATTAATGCTAACTTAGCTGATTATGTGTTATTGAGATGTCGGTTCTAGACTATCCTAGTATTGATTACTCTCTCTCGAGTTATAACCATTAAACCCTAAAGTATAAACCCTAATCAGATTATGGAATTTGTAATCTCTCAATTCACAAATGATCCAAAACCTTAATTAGATCTAAAGCACTCTAATAAACCATCAGGTTTTCACAAGGGATCTCTCTCATTACAATTACCGATATGATTTGTTACAGTTTCTATTAAATCACTTAACTCTCATTAATCCGATTTAATCGTTTTTCATTCAATTCATCCTCTCAGTTTATTATCATATTATACAAAAACGCAATCAAATCACAACATTCATCCAATAAACACAAATCGACTAAGTTATCATTAAGTCAAAATAAAATCTCGAAGGAGAGTTTAGAATGTCATCAACAATCCAATTTCCATCATTAAACAATTCATTCCAATTTCATACATTGATAAAATCGAAACAAAAGGAAACAAAACTTAGATTAGACAATTGGAAGGTAGTAACGTCGGGAAACCTCCTAATCTGAGAAGTACGTCGAGTCCGCTTCGTCTTCCTCATCCTTCTCTTCTTTCTCTCTTGTTTTCTATCTTTTTGGATTTCTAAAAAGTGGTTGGATTAAATACCCTTTTCTGCTCCTCTTAATGTTCTTGAAATAGTATTTTATGTTTAGGGTAAAATCTGGGATCCGAATGGTCAAAAAAATCCCTCAAAACGTGAAGCTCATAAGCAGCTGCGTGTCTGCCTGATGTAGGTCACGACCATGGCCCACATTTGAGTCTTTTGTCGCGTTCGTGGGCCGTTGTTTCGATTCGAATGTCTTCCAAAACTCCTCTGTTCTTCAATATTGACACTAAAACACTAGCAAACACATCAAGGTACCTCAAAAACATAATATTTAAGCTCAAAAACTTATAATAACCCATAAAACACCTGAAACACAAATAATTAACAAACTAACACAATTCTATCCTAAACACATACTAAATAATCGCATTAACGGCTAAACACATATCAAACTATGCTCTAAAACACGATGCAATTTACACTTATCAATTACTTCTTCACAAAAGTTTCATCATCAATCCTCCAAATGAGTGGCAACATATTGTCAACTAGAGTATGAAATTACAGCATATCAAGAAAGACATCAAATGGTGTTTTTACATTGCTTTATCTTATTTGGTGCATTTTCAGCAACACGGAGAGAAACTATGAGCAATTCATTAAAGATCTAGTTAATGTCATCGAACTTTACATCAACACCTTTTATGACAAACTATCCTTAGGTTCAGAATGCATTGATATATGGAGCATTAGTTAGGGTGTTTTTGTAAGACTTAGTGTTATTAAGTAGCATGGTATGCTACATTTGATTCTGGAACTCTCATCTTGAGAGTTATTGTATTATCAACTTGTTTCAACCATTACCAGCTTAATTCAATTCCATTTTTCAAAAAAAACATA
>JAOQMM010000173.1:12922338-12939672 GCA_027563515.1 Erythroxylum platyclados | reverse complement strand
TTGGCTTGAACATGTTCACAGGATGTTCTACGGTCCTGGTGGTCCGTATGCTATGTTTGCTGGGAGAGAAGTGAGCAGAGCTTTTGCTCTGTTGTCGTTTAATCCGCGAGACTTCAATGCTAATTTAGAAGATCTGGGTGAGGCGGAGTTTGGCATTTTACAGGATTGGGAAGACAAATTCGAGGAGAAGTACGTGAAAGTAGGGAAACTCGTGTCAGAAAAACCCAATAACGGAGACAAAGAAATCGGGGAAAGTGAGAAAAAATCGCAATGACATTGTAGTTTTGATGTTCGCCGGTAACTGAAGCTCACTTTCCGAGTTTGCTTTTCGCTGCACTGTCCCTATGTAACACCAACGATTCAATGGAAGGTTTTTTTTTTAATCTGATTATTTCTAGTTAGCTTTATGTCGATGTAATGTAAACGCTAAAGCATAAAGTAGTCGAGACTTGATATTGATATTAGTCCATTCGAGGTTCAGAAAACAAAGATTGTGTATTAAGGCTTCTCAAAATTTCTTTATTCAAATTAAGTTATTTAGCTTCATTTTATTGAGTTGTAATTTGTACCTTTCAAGTTTCAAGTTTCAACTTTTATTTTCGTATTATATTGAATAGAAATTAAAGACATAAAAGATGAAAAAAAAAAAGAAAAACTTAAGACCTAGCATTTATTGGTTATTTTCCTACCTTGAGAAGAAAAACCAAATAATTTTTGGAGTAGCTGCTGTTTCATTTACTTTTATGCTTCTCCATAAATACTTGGACTTCCCAACCATGTTTTCCACCTAGGATTCGGCTAGCTCGAACTTGGCCTAGTTTGAGGCCTGATCGGACTATATGGGTTGGGTCTAAGGCCTGAGCCCAACGAGGCTGACTAAGTTCAAAGCCCAATCAAGCTCAGACTAACTCGACTTTTTTAAAATTTTTTAAAATTTTTAATACAAATTTATTTAATTAAAAATATAATATAAGAAATTCAATTAATTGAAGTTAAGTTTCAATTGATTACTAAAGATTGAGATTTTACAATGAGTGAATATATAGAATGTACATATATTGATAAAATGAAACCAATTTCATTAATGAAGGAGGATATAATTATAGGAAATAAAAAATAAATTATATATAAAGTGATAAATTCAATAAATTGAAGTTACAAATATCAATTAATTAAAAAAATTAAGGTTGTATAATGAATGAATATATAAAAATGTATATATATTCATAAAATGAGCAAGAAACCAAATTCATTAATGAATGAAGATAGGATTACAGAAAAATGAAAAAAATATTATATATAAAGAAATCAACTCAATTAATTGAAGATACAAATTTTAAATGATTAATAAAAACTGAGATTTTATAATGAATGAATATATAAAATGTACATATATTGATAAAATGAATAAGATGAAACTAAGTTCATTAATGAAGGTGGGTATGATTATAGGAAATTAAAAAAAAGATTATATATAAAGTGATCAATTCAATTAATTGAAGTTAAAAAATTCAAATGATTAATAAAAATGGAGATTTTACAATGAATGAATATATAAAATGTACATATATTGATAAAATGAATAAAATGGAACTAAATGCATTAATGAAGGAGGATATGATTATAGGAAATAAAAAAATATTATATATAAAGTGATCAATTCAATTAATTGATGATAAGAACAAAATTCATTAATTGATGACATAATCTACAAAATTGATTATCCAAAATTTTTAAATGATACAATTTACAAAAGTTCAAGATAAAATCATAAAATAATGTTCTAGACTGGGATTGTAAGAGTGGAGAATTTAGACTGGAGAGATTGGAGAGTAGAGAGAGCAAGTAATCATTATGTTCAGGATTGTCAATAATTTACATCACTTCTTCTATATGTAGAAATATTATAGTTACTATGGCAATATTAAAATTAAAGGAATATTAAGCACATGGTAATAATTAATAAATAATTAAATATATCTTCATCATCAAATATTTTATCAAAATAATGTCCACTTGATTGATGAGTATAAGTATGTAAGACTAGTCACCCCCACTTCAATACTTGTGGCTGTATTAATATACAAAATTTAAAAAATATAAGGTAAGATAATATAAAAAATAGATGAAATTGATATATCAAAAAGAAAAGAGTTTACCCTCAATATCTTTATCATCTAACCAACTTCAAGCACACATAAAGGCTTTTATAGTACGATGATGAAGTTGAGCACAATGAGGGCCAATAACCCAACCACTAGTACTAAAAAAGACTCTGAAGCAACAGTAGATGATGGAATTGCTAATAGGTCTCATGCAATTAATTGAATGATTGAAGTTATTTTCATATCTCTTCCACCATAACAATTCATCGAACTGCACATCTTTAACTTCGATCACACAATCTTCTGCCAAATATTTATCTAAACCCATCACATTGTACAAATAAAGTCTAAGCTCTTTTTCTTTCATGAATTTTATACGTGAAAGTAACAAGTGCTCTTAGAAGATGAGCCCGAACCCAAAATTGAAGCCGAAGCTGAACAGTATGAACTATTGAAATCCCGATCCTAATTTGTCCATTCTAAGTTGATAATTATTAAACAAAGTGTATCATAATTGTTTAATGACATCTATACCCCCTCTATATTATATCTTAGGTCCACAAATATGATTGCAACAATATGTTTAACCATATACTAATAAGAATTCAACTTTTCCATCATCTGCTTTGCCATAACCTAAATAATCTCATTGGAATCAACAATCCAATCAAATAAATCTTTCTTTATCTCACATATAGTGCTAAAGCAACAGTATAAAGTTGGATATTTTGTTCTTGAGAAAAATTCAGTAGTAGTATAAAGTAATTCGAACTTTGCACAAAGTTCTCTAGCTAACTCCATTAGCCTTCTGTAGGCATGCAAGTGTACTGAGAATCCCTTTGTCTCAATTTGGTAAACATATCAACATATTGGATTGCTGACTCCAACATCTTAAAGGATGAGCTCCATCTAGTTGGACAATCTAAAATTAACTTCTTCGTACTTAGAATGCATACTTGTCGCGCATTTTCTTCAAATTACTCAACTTTTTTAAGTGTTGCACTCCAATATACTATAGTATTTCGAATCAAATCTATTGCTTCTTTTATTATCTCCAACTCATCCTTCATAATAAAATTCAGAATATGCGCAAAATAACACAAATGGAATACCCTTCCACCCACCTACAAGCTCCTAACCTGTATCTTATTCTTCAACTTTCCGATCATAGCATCATTCATACTAAAATTGTCGACTATTATGGTGGACAATTAGGTATCGATATTACAATCTATCCAATAGTCTCCCAATACAATTGCCAACCTTTCACTTGTATATGGTGTCGACACATAAATGAACCTACTATATACAAATATAACCAATATCATTTATAACATAATGGAAAAAATAAATGATAACAATATCAAAGAATATAAATTACCTTAGAAGTTTATTACATAGAGTCCACTTATTGTCAACATAATGTGCTGCCACTTCCATATAACCCTTTTTTGGTTATCGGTTGTCCAAATATTTGTTGTAATAGCAATCTGTCCTTTAATACTGGACAATATTCTTAAAATTTCTTTCTTCTTATCCTCATATATCTTTATAATGTCATTCTTCAACGTATTTTGAGTTGTAACCTTGAAGGTCAGTTGCAGTGAGTTACAAAATATCATAAATCTTTTGGTATCAACTATAGATAGTGGATGTTAATCTCCAATTGCTATAGAAGTAATAAAAAATTTTAATCTATTGTTGTCATAAGATGTTGCAGTCATTTTATTCTCCCCTCTCATATGACTAGAGGTTAAAATGTTTGACCCTCTAATATGATCTTTTTTCTGCTACATGAATCCACATGTCTCTTTAAATGAGAGGTTCCACCTTTTACACTTTTGACCAACATCTTCTAATAATACTTACATTTGGATTTTTCTACTTCATCTATTTATTTAGTCTTATTGAAGTGATTCCAACCTTCACTTTTCAATTGATTTGGACTTCTAGCTTCACTTAATATAAGATTAGAATTTTTCACTTTTGTCTCAGGTATTGAATTATAACTCTCCACTTAAGGAATATGCTCATTCATATGAAACAATCAATATATAAATATATATGTTATCCATAATCATAATTGATAATTTATAAACATAAGAGAGAATAGGAGAACATAAATCATAATTGTAGATTTAAAGTTTATCAATGACATGTCACACATCACACGAGCGTGTACATGTTTTCACACACTTACACGATCAGATACACGTTTATAATCATAATTGATAATTCATAAATATGGGAGAGAATAGGAGATATAAATCATAATCGTAGATTTAAAGTTTATCAGTGACACTGAGATTATGTCACACATCACACAAGTGTGTATGAGATTTCACGAACTTATATAGTCATATACACGTTTATGAAAATATATACATGTTTGTGTGTTGTGTGACCATATAAGTCAATGTAAAGCTTTTTTACATACTTACATGACTACATACATGAAAGTGTATGTGACCTGCTATGTCACTTAATCATACTTACATGGTCACATACACTGGCATATATATGATCGTGTAAGTTCTCGAAACTTCATAGTTACTTACACAGCCATGCATGTGAACGTGTAAATCTGCAAAAGCAACCTGCAAAGGGCAGCAATCCTAGAAATTTCGATAGTTCACAAATTTAATCTTCAATCAAAAGATTTAAAACTAGAATACGACGAATGGATTTTACTTTGGTGGGTAGGTAGCAAAGAAGCAAATAAAAAAGGCGAAGGGGTAGTAAGGCGGTGCTGTAAAAGGATAACTCGAGGGAGTGCAAAAGGGTGGTCGGAGTGCGAAGGGGCAACAAACTAGTTTGAGAGAGAGAGAATTCTGTAGAAGTTAGTAGTAGAAAAGGTAGGGGAAAGGTTAACCTAGACTAAAACGATGTCGTTTCACTTCGTCAAAAACAAAATAACTTAGCATAAAATGACATTGTTTTGCATTTAATGTAAAATAATGTCATTTTACTTTGTCAAAAACAAAACAACTTAGTATAAAACGACCTCGTTTTACTTATAAAAAATGATGTTGTTTAAGTTTTAAATTTTTTTAGGCTTTAGTCTAGGCTCAAGCTCAGGTTAAAGTTTTAGGCCTAAGGCTTAGCTCTAGTCAAGCCTAAGCCCAAATGTCATCCCTATTTCCATCCAAATATTACATGAAGCATCTGCAATCATCACATAACAAAACTATGCCGGTTTATATAGAAGTATCAACCTCAACCAACAATAGACAAACAAAATCTAATTGTTAAATATTACATGTGTACTTAGGAATGACATTTTCACGGGTTGATTAGATTTCTCATATCCAAAGTCTATTCCGATGTTCAGTTGATATGTAAAGTATCATTTATAAATATATTCTAAAGGCTGGATTGATCCAAATTTCAAATTCAAAATTACATTGTTTTAGTAGAATTTATAAACCAAAACAACGTATATCAAAATAAGACCAAAACAAAGTTTTTTTACAGATATTTCAAATGAATTTAGTTAAGTTCAAATCACATTTCCTCGAGTGAACTTCAAATTAAACTTAAATCACATAAAAAGAAATTCAAATATTAGAGGCGGATCTAACTTAACCTAATTCATTGCCATTCTTGAACTTCTTTATGGAATCAAATCTATCTCATAAATGCTGATCGATATCGTATTAACTTTCTAAATCAGGATTGCAATTTACTTTATAAAAAATAGATGTTTATTGGACTTATGTATCCCAGATTGTGAAACTTGAAACACCTCTCTTTATAAAATAAATCTTGAAACCGATAACTAAAATCTCAAGATGCGATAATAGGGAAGGCCATGATAACTCTTCCTTTTTAAAAGTTTCTTAAGTCCAAAACTTATCATTCCATTAAGTTTATAAAGAGTTTGGTTGTTGCTTTGGTCAATCACCCATGCATATTGGTTAACCAATTTAATTGAGTGGTTTCCTAATTTCCCATTTTCTAAGAAATTTTATTTTTCCAGTGAGTTTGTAACAAGTTTGGTCACTCCTCTGGTTAACCTCCCACTTACACTAGTCGACTAATGTCCCATTATCTAAGAAACATTTCATTCTAGTGACTTTGTTACGTATTTGGTTGCTAGTATGGTTAACCACACACCAATACTAGTCTACCATTCAAGTCATATGGTCAACCAATCCTCTTATTTTAATCTCTCCTTCGCCTCTCTTTTGCTATTTTTCATCTTGGCTGTTTGAATCTTCTAAAACTACTAATCACTCAACCTTTTCTTTGAAAAACATCATTCTTTATTTCATAAAAATCTCACTAGATTGCATCAAATTGAAGTTTCTTCATTCTTGAGTTTCAAATTTTAAGATTTCCAAAATCTTTTAATTAAGAGTTATCTTTTCAAATTTATACTTTCATAGTTAAATTATAAAAGGAGTCAAGGTTTTTTTCCTCTAAAATTATATTGATACATCTTTTATGTTATTTTATTTTGACATTTTGGGCATTTTTTAACATTACTATTGTTAAAGTTTTGTGGATTTCAAAATTATACACTCTTTTATGAAATTGATTATTAGGTATTACAATTTTTTCAGCTCCTAATTTTGTCAAAACTTGCCCTTATTACTTTAATTGAATTTTTAATTTAGGCATAATATCGAAACTAAGATTTTCAAATTAGACATAGTTAGGGATTTTTCTATCAAAATTGACCTTTTCGTTTGACTCCTTAAATATTTAATAGCACTCTTTAGTGAGAAAGTTTATCGTTCTTAATCAAATACATTTGGATTATTTTTACCAAGTTAGTTTGAAGCATGATACTTTACATTTTGCACTTTTAGATAATGATTTCTTTTTGATAATTCTGAAAAAAGGGAGAAAGATCAGTGATATTAGATTTAGCGGGAGTTATAACATTCAAGGGGAATGATGAAATTCAATGAGAGTATTGTTTTGTTGTTTCTGTATTTCTTGCACTTTATGTACTATGCTTGAGCAAATTTATGTCATCTACATTTACGGACATTTCTTTGATATTGAATATATCTTTTGTTCTTGATATTGAATTATGTTCTTCACTATCTTCATAGTTGTTTTCATGCTTAATTTTATTACTGTTCTCTAATATCACAAATGTTTTATCATCATTAAAAAGGGAGAGATTATTAAACCAAGGGAGGTTCTAATCATTATTTTGATGATAAAAAATATAATTACTACTAATAAGTTTACTATTTTATTGAAAAATAATATAAGAATAAAATGAAGTCATAAATTCAAGAAGATAACTTATGAAGTTGATAAAGAGAAGTTGAAGTTTACAACCATCGATATGAACCTCAAACCAAAAGCAAAAGTAGATCAAGGTTTATAATATTAATTGTAATCTCACTTTGTTAATTTGATTCTCTAAAAAGCTCATTATGCATAAACATTTCATTTCACTTGATTATATGAGTCTTAGCATTAATTAAGGGACATTTAATCTTTTGGTTTTATTAGAAAAACCTCTTGATCTTTCAAAAGTTCTTTAAAAAACATCTTGGGAAGTGTTTAAATCATAATTCCATTAAAAATTTGGTTTTGAGCATTTGAAGTTACTAAAATCATGTTTTTTGGTGATTAGTCTACCTATATATGTTAGTGGTTGACCAATATAGGTTAAAGTTATTAAGTTTGATGTATTAAAAGTTTTTATTAACATTGATTAATGTATTGATTGACCAATCTGACATATTGATCTACCAATATACCTACTGGTCAACCAATGTTCCAATGGCTAGTGAATTTGATGCCTTTAATGCATATTCATCTACCAGTGGACTAATGTTATTTATATAACCATTTTAATGGCTCGTTCTTGGCTCCAACGACTAGGAAGGGTCATAAAACATAATAAATAGGTATTTTCTTATTGTTTTTAGCATCAAGAAGCTTTTAGGTGTATTTTACACACATTTCTATATGTTTTTTTGAATCATTTGAGCATCATTGTTTATATTTATGATAGTGAGCCTCTTTTAGAGTTATCAAGTGAATAAGTGAGATATTTTTGAGTTGTAATTCTTTGGTGGGGTGTCAAATATTGTACTTTAAAGTGTTCCAAGTAGGATTAAAGTTCCTCTTCTACTTGGAAGAAGATTGTAAGAAGGGTTCTCTTTACCTAGAAAAATTATACAAAGGTTATTCTTCCCCTTGAAAGAAAAATTATGGTAAAATTCCAAGAAGATTTTTTAGAGTGGATGTTGGCAAGGATTATTTGTCGAACTACCATAAATTAGTTTGCATTCTCTCTTCCTTATACTCTTTAAATTTTTATTCAACTATTTGATTAATTTATATTAAGCAATTTCTTCATTCATATTTATATTGATTGTTGTTAAGTGAGTACATTGGTTAGAAAAATTCTTAAATTTTATAAACACCTAATTCACCCTTCCTCTTCTTGGGTGCCGTTAGGGACTAAAAAAATACTTTAAATTAATTTGTTCATCTTTTTGTATTGAAGTTGAGTGCTTTAAGATTACTTTTGTCTATACTATAAACCATGAATTTTAAAGAAGTTTGCTCTAGAATGACTTAAAATCTTTGGGGCTCCTCATTAATCAACTGTGATTACTAGTATGGGATTTTAATATAACTTTATTTTCTGAAAAGGCAAAAGTAGAAAGATTAAGTAATAAGAAAAGAAATGAAAACTTTTCTCAAGTTTTTAGGCTCAACTCATCTTTCGAATCTTAGATTTGATGAAGCATTCTACACATAGAGCAACAAGAGAATAGTTGGTTAATTAGTATAAAAAAAAAACTTAATCACGCTCTGGTTAAAACTTATGGCTCTTAAGGTATAAGCATAGCATCAATCATTTCCATAAACCTCTTTGCTCTAACCACTCTCGAATTGAGGTGCTAATGAGAAGTAAGTCTGAATTTCTAAAGTTCCTAATTAGATTCAATAACCTTTTTCTAATATAAAAGGCTTTATGGCAGTTGTTAAAAGAGGTTTAATCTTCCAAGTTAAAGAGCTTCAGAAAGTGAAATTAGAGCTCAAGAAGTCGTACTTTGAAAAGATTAAGAGTACTGAAGTTGTTATAACCAAAGGTAGAGAAGCCTTATTCACCATATAATCTTAGGAAAATCATCTCCCCAAATACCCTACTTTTAGAGCTAAAGAAAGGGAAGCCCATGATTCTTATTTATAAGACCTAGAAGTCATCACTCAATGATGAAGCAAAGAGCCAAAGTCAATTAGTTTGAGGGGTACAAGAATGCCAAATTTTTCCATAATGCTATCCACTACAAAAGGAACATCAAAAGCATTTGCTCCCTTAAGGATGATGATAGTACAGTAATTAGCAATAATTCTAAGCTTAACGAGTTAGCTTTCAACCACTTTAAGAATATTCTAGGTACTTTTAACTATTTCAATTCAACTTTGCTGGAACTCAAGATTTTTATCTTAGAGTCCCTTTCACTATCACAAAAGGAATCTCTTACTAAACTTTATCATAACTTAGATGTCAAACAAGTTCTATTCATCCTCAATCCTGATAAAGCCCTAGTTCCAGATGGCTTTAATGCCCATTTCTTTCAAAAAACTTAGCACTTGATAAGGGGTATCACTATAACTTTTCTCGATTTCTTCTCTAGTGGCATTATGCCCAAGGAACTGAAAAAAAATTATGTGAGTGTCATCTTTAGAAGCTAAAATCCTAGTTCTTTGAATGATTATAGGCGTTATCTCATATTGCATTGCTAGCTAACATACTTAAAGAAATGGGGAGTTTCATCAATTTGAGTGAAGGAGCTTTCATCAATAACAAGAGCATTGGTGACAACCTACTTCCAACTCAAGAACTCTTCAAAAGTTATCAAAATAAGAAAGTCCTAAAAATATTTTCCATAAATATTGATTTCAACAAAGCGTTTAACTTAGTTAGTTAGAGATTCATTTTGGACTCTCTTATGGCTTTTAATTTGCCTAATCAATTTACTTCTTCGATTGAAAGCTATGTTTTCACTACTTCTTTCTCAATCTTAGTCAATGGTGATACTACTTTCTCATTCAAAGGATCCAAAGGCCTTAAACAAGGAGATCCTATCTATCCTTATCTCCTCACCATCTCTATAAAGGTGCCCAGAAGAATAATTTCATTCAAGATTGATCAAGGTCAATGTTAAGAAACTGAAGTTATTAAGTCTATCCTTTTCTAATGATCTTCTCCTATTTAGTAGTGTTGATCCTAGCTCAATTCAAATCCTTATAGATTCTTTAAATTTTTTATATTTGGTTAATCGAAGAACAAAAACAAAATTTAATTGATTCCTTAATTTAGGTTAATGTATTCTCAACTATTTCAAGCCTCAATTAGAATAGATTACCATTTAAATACTTAGATAAACCTATCTCTAATAAAAGAGTCACCTTCAAAGGTTGTTAACCCCTCTTTGATGCATTAAGAGGAATCTCAATCATTATAATAAAATTTCCTCTCTTATAATGCAGGACTTCATCTTTTCAATACATTCTTAAATAATCTAAACATCCACTAGTATTCATATCTCTTCTTGTCTCAAAATTTAATAAGGAATATTAAGATAATTTTAAAGAATTTTCTACATATTATTGCTGAAAATCACCTTAGGAAAAGTAAGACAAACTATGGTCTATGCATCTAAAGAATAAAGAGGTATGGGGATAAAACCAATTCAAATCACTAATAAAATGCTCTTAGTCAAGAAAATACAGAAGCTTTTCATTGATTCTCATTCAATTTAAGTTAGATAGATTCATAAATATATAATTAGGAACCAAAGTTTCTAGTATATCAAGATGAAACATTCCAACTCTTGGTCCTTTAACAAAATCCTTAAGATGAGTTATGTTGTGAATCAAGAAATCAAATTCAGAGTTGGGAATGGGGAAAGAACTTGGTTTTCGTTTGATAATTAGAATGATTTAGGTCCCTTATATAAATAACTAGGACTAGAGAACCTCAATCTTCTCATCCCTATTAATTCCAGAGTTAAAAAAGTTATAGTTGATGGAGAATGGTTAACAAAGGGTCTGCATCTCATGTAAAATGTTCCTAATTACAATCTCAATATAGATGTGTCACAACTTTAAAAAGTTTGCTAACAATTTTTTTCTTAAACCTCCTTAATTCTTGCTTCTTAGAAGTCACTTATTGGAAGCTAGTTTTTGATTTCTAAATAGGTCACCCAAAGCTTCCTTTGTCCTCTAATTAGCAATCAAGCAAAGTTGAGAAACTATGGACAAACTAAAAGGAATTCAAACCAACATGACATGTAAACTTTGTAATTAATACCTTGAAGGCTTCAACCTCATGCTCCTTAATTGCAATTTTTCCTTAGAATTTTGGATCCACTATCTTTACTTATGCAAGATCTCATTTAATGTCACTTCTTAGAATTGTCCCATCTGGTGAGCAAAGCAAGTTAGGTTAAAGACAAAGGTGATTATTTGCTTTCAAACTTGTCTTTATTTGTGGTTTTTATACCATATAGAAAGAGAGTAATTCTAGAATATTTCAAGGCATGAGTCAATTTATGCAAACCTTTACTCTTAAGTATATTTCAAGGCATTAGATAGATCATTCTTACTTATAATGCTACTCCAAGCATGACTCATGATTTAGCCATATCCTAGGATATTGTTAATTTCTAATGGTTTAAGTTCTTTTGCTCATCATCTTATCTAGTCTTGGCTTCACTAGCCTTGTATTTAGTTACTTATAAGGTTTACTACTATAAGGTGGTTTACACCTAACAAGGCTTTGGATGTAACTTTTACCTAGTACATGGTTATAGGGCCTCCTAAACTAGGTTTGTTTCTTTACTTAATACAATTATTATTTTATTTGAAAATAAATTGTGAAAATTGATCTTAGGATGATATTATTCAATAATTAGAGGCTATTCAAGAAAAAATATAGAGAAAATAACAATTCTTAGAGGAATATAGTATGGTCCATGCCTATATGGATCAAATAAAAATAGAGACATAACCTAGAACATGGCATAGAGAGAGATTCTACGGTGCTAAAGAAAATATGTAAAACAACATGGTCTAACTCAAATTCATGCAGCATGCATATAGTAATCACAAGATAACATATAGAAGCACAAACATGCTAGAGACTATGTCTCTTTCTAAAAGGATACTAGAGGATCCACGACTTGGGTCACAAGTGATGAATTACAAAGTGTAAAACTTTTCTTATTTTAATATCCATCATTTTAAAGTTTTCAATTAGGTGTCTAAATATTTAGAAGTAGGACATCTTAGTTCAAAATATTGTCTCCATATTTGGTTGATGTGGTTGACAAAGCATGTGAAAACTATATGTCCAAATATATATCTATTAATTTGTTTACCACATGATTCCATTTAAACAAAAACAAAAAACAGAGATGTTCCCGTCACAACACAAAGTAACAATCCATTGAAAGAAGTCGCCAACAGATCTGAACCCTTTTTCTTCTGCTTTCCCTGACTCTTACGTGAGCAGAATAGAATTTTGAATTCTTCTTCTACCAGCGTACACATAATCCAATAGGCTTAATACGTGTGAGCACCTAATCTACATTACCACTAATACAATCAGATGGATTCACCACCTTACTACTAGAAGAATCATTGAGGAAAAGACTCCCCTGAAAGTTCACGGAAAGGAAAATCGTGGATGAAGAACTCATCCAGCATATCAAGGTTAGGAATGAAGCTACACTCAATTGACGCCGGAATATCATTGGTAGGATCAGCACTGTCCTGTGAAACCATGCATGACTGCTCCTTAATTTGCTGGTGTTCTTCTTGATTTTGTTGCCGTGGTTGTTCTACTCGTTGCATCTGATACGCAGATTGTTGATGATAATGGCCAGTAGATGCCATTACTCTAGTTGAATTACAATAATTCTTCTCAATCCCGAGCTGGAAATTCAAGTTAACAGGACCCTTTTGGCGGCTGGCTTTGCTGGGACAACCAGTGAATTGTTGCACCAGAGCTTTGAAATCCGTGGCGTTCGCATTGAGAAGGATTGTTGGTGTCTTTTTGGAGGCCCTAAACCTTCTTCGGATTGGTTTATGTAAGGAACCGTCGTTGCGGGTCACTTGATTAGTTGGTGTAATCGAACTAGTTGAGCTTAGACTATCTGATCCAAAGAATTTAGTTGCAAGTGCTGTGGTGTCAGAGTTCTCAAACGAAGAATATGTGGGGTGTTCATGAATGGCTTGTTCATAGATTTGCAGCCACTCACTTGAACTAGCCATCATAATCTCACTTATCAGGATGGCTAGAAACAGGTCTCTTTGGCAACCACCCGGATTCTTAGCTCGATTTATAGCACAATAATGAAAAGGAAAAATAAACTCTTTGACTGTTCAAAGGAGAGAAATTAATAGATGAGACTTGAACCTGTAATTTCCTGGAAGTCGCAAATGTTTCTGTCGGTTCTATCTTCACCTTTATTTAGGTTATCTTTCTGAGTCTTACAAGATGGTCATTTGCTTCTGGGTCAGAAAATTGTTTAGAATACCATCCTTGTTACTTAGGTGTCCACTCCTTTCTACAAATATACCAAATAATTGAACAAATTTTTTACAGGCATTGCTCTACGTAATATACGTTTTGCTTCTTAATCAAGATTTCCACGCATCTGTCTACTCTTTATGTGTGCTACGCAATAATCATTTAATGTGTAATTCACAAGTAAACTCACTGTACAGTAAACAAATTGACTGATTCTACAATTTGTATGCAGAGATTGAAATTAACTATATATGTGTTTCTCACCTACCAATGTCCAGACCTCAATAACTGAAGTTTGACAATTCAGTTAACAGATAGCGATAATTCCACCAAACACAATATTAATATGCACTTTAACACAAGGTTGACAATATAGTTATGAGCAATCTAGCCTATCTGACTAAGGATATTGACTCTAAACCAAATACTTAGGTTCCTTCTGTGTCTCCATGGTCAATACAAGGAGTTGCTTTGCCCTAGCTCGTTAGCTTGCCAAGCAGATCTCTGGCGTATACCAATTAGTTTCTGACCAAAGACTAATTCTAAGTGATGCATTGGACAGTCGGGGACTTCAATCTCTTAATGCTTCATGCAGAAGAGAAATATTAGCTGAGGTCTTCAATTTTGACGGGCTGATCATTTTATTTACCTTTTGTGAGAAAACGAAAGTATATAGATTTATATACACAAGTTAAAACTTCTTTTCCCCTGCGTAATGCAAAAGATGAGGCCAGTCTTGCATATGGTCCTTACTGTAACGTAGATTCTCACGAAATACAATTTGGGTTGTGCTTCAGACCACCTATATCAAACTAGACCTGATTTTTGATACTTGAAATGAAACAAACTCAAGTTCGTCCCAGCCTATGTCCACAAGGGAATTAGAAGGGCCCCTAAACTTGAGTTTGCATTTTCCTTTCCTCGTTCTTTACTTATTTCTTATCCATGCTCGTGATGTGGATTTCCTTTTTATTTTTTTTATTTTTACTTTTTTATAAATGTCATCTTTCGCCAAAATCTAATTATATAGGAACAAAGCACTGATTCTCGACTTGTTAAACAAGAACAGCTATCAGGAAACAAGGAAAAAGACGTAAGCAAAACTTTTGACACCATTGTACAGAAGTACCATTTACAATGGAATGGGGTTGATAGAACCATACCCCTGTTGTTGTACAAAAAATGTAAAAACAAATCCCAAAAAGAGGACAAATGATACACTAAACCTGGGACAAACTGATTTTATCCCCATCTCCAATTCCTCTGAGCCTAGATGCCTTTTCTTTTCTTCTTTTTTATTTTTTATTTTTTCTGTTTCACTCTACAGTTATTTGCAGTATAGTGGTAAGCCTGGGTCTTCTATATCTTCTAAGGAGTAATGAAGAACATACAACACTTACAGATGAGAGAGCCATGCATGCTCCAGCTGCCCATGGTGGCAACATGATCCCTAGTGACGGATAGAAAACCCCTGCTGCAACAGGGATGGCGACTACATTGTATGCCATAGCAAAAATATAGTTCCATCGTATGCGGGCAAGAGTTTTCCTTGAGAGGTCAATGGCTGTGATTACATCCTCCAGATTGTTCCTCATCAAAACGTAGTCAGCAGCTTCTATAGCAATGTCAGTTCCTGCCCCAATCGCCATGCCAACATCTGCAGCAGCTAAAGCAGGTGAGTCGTTGATACCATCACCCACCATTGCAACTGTGCTTCCATCCTTCTGAAATGAGCGGATGACATCAGCTTTCCCTGCTGGCATTACTTCAGCCTTAACATCTTCAATGCCAACCTGCACACCCAGCAAGGACCGAGTAAATTCGCTTGGCAAAAACATTTCAAACGGATGTTTATGCTAGCAGTAAAGAAAGGGTAAATTGAATTTGTTTCACGAAGTAGAATCAGATGAGTCTGCCTCGTAGTTCTTTTTATCAGCTGCAAATAACTACTATCTATCATTTAAAAGAAAACAGAGTCTAATGTCATAACTTTGGTGCCCACTGAAGTGATGGAGATCACTTCGTAATAAATGGTTTAAGTAATAGGAGAAAGGACCATAATTAAGCAATTAAGATGCACTATACATCATCAAAATGCCTAGATAATCATCGACCGTGACTTCATACCGAATTTATGTGATGAACTGAATTCGATAAAAGTATTAAAAGAAACTACAAACCTCCTTAGCAACAGCTTGAGCAGTTCTCCAATTATCGCCTGTCACCATAACTGGTTTGACACCCATTTTGCAAAGGCCTTCTATGACTACAGCAGCTTCTCTCTTTAGCGGGTCTGCAACTCCTAAAACGCCAACTAGGTTGTCATTAAATGAAACAAGAATGCCTGTTTCTGCACTTTCTTCAAGTTCAATTACAAAATCTTCTACAGCTGTTGGAATGGCAATTCCACTTTCAGTCATTAGCTTTCGATTGCCAACCTATTCAGGACATAGTATACAGCTATGAATACCCTAGGTGTCAAAAAATATCTTTTTTAATTGATGCACCAAAAACACCTATATTGTACACCTAAAAACTCACCAGAATTTGTTTTCCATCTATCAAGCATTTAACACCTCTTCCAGGAAGAGCCAAAAACTCTGAGACATCAAGAAGCCATCTGGATATTGTGGAATCTTTACTGTTGCTGTGACCACCATAAATTGGAGAAGATTCATCCAAGAAATGGAAATGGCGTGCATACTCCACTATTGCTTTTGCCAATGGATGTTCGCTGCTTGCCTGAACCATGTTAAGAAATGGATGGGGAAGTGATTAGTCATGCTGCTACTGTTAACGAAAACCATTATCAATGGAAGAGAGAAGAACTAGAACACCATCCCCCCACCACCCAGTTCCCAATTTCTTAAGGATGTCATGTCAAAAAACATCAAGGTGTTTCTTCACTTCAAAGGGCGAAACAGCGCTTTAGTACAACTTCGGTGGGCAAAACACTCCATTGGCACAGCTTTCATTGTCGAAACACCCTGTTGGCACAACTTCGGTGGGTGAAACACCCCGTTGCCACAACTTCAATGGGCGAACTAGCTCGTGGGCATAACTTCGGTGTGTGAAACACCCCATTGGCACAACTTTGGTGGTCGAAACAGCCCGTTGGCCCAATTTCGGTTGTGGAAAGACCCTGCTGCCCCAAACTTTGGTGGGCGAAACAGCCCGTTGGTGCAAGTTGGTTGGGCAAAAAACCCCGTTGGCATAACTTTGATGGGTGAAACAGCTCGTTGGCACAACTTAGTTGGACGAAATACCCCGTTCGCACAACTTCAACGTACAAAACAACCGATTGGCACAAGTTCATGCAAAATAACCGATTGGCACAAATTAAGTGGGCGAAACACTGATTTGGCAAAATTTTAGTGGAAGAAATAGCGCATTGGCACAACTTCGGTGGGCAAAACACCTCGTTGGCACAACTTCACTGGGCCAAATAGCCCATTGACACAACTTTGGTGGGGGAAACACCACATTGGCCAAACTTCGATGGGCGAAACAGCCCATTGGCGTAACTTAGATGGGTGAAACACCCCATTGGTACAACTTCGGTGGGTGAAACATCCCTTTGGCACAACTTCAATGGGCGAAGCAGCCCGTGGGCATAACTTTGATGTGTACTTCATAATTTTTAGACTCCCCTTTTAATATTTTATAACGTACTGCCTCTTGTTAAATCTATGCATAGCATTATAC
>JAOQMM010000173.1:12898461-12910160 GCA_027563515.1 Erythroxylum platyclados | reverse complement strand
ATCGATTGAGCTTCCGAAAACATGTGAGAACACCTCACTCTCCCATATGGTAATCTCATAGATCACGAAGGCAAATTCTGGCTCCCACAAAAGTCTCATATGCTCCATCCTTTCATTGTGAGCTATGGCTATGATAATGAATCGTAATTCCTACAATAAACTACAAACCCAAGATCAAATGGAGGAATTCAAAGATAATTAAATTAATAAACCAAAAATACAATAAGATACAATACAATAAAATAAAATAAACAAAATAAATAAAAAGCAAAATAAAAGTAAAAGAAAATAAAAACAAAGATAAAAAATAAAATGAAATGAAAATGGCTAGAGTAATAACATTCAGATTTTCCTAAAATCAAAGTCCTTAGCTATTTCGTGAGTTGGTCAATATTGTAATAACTGCAAGTATATGACGTAGCTAAAGCTAGTAAAGACAAATATAAGTCGATCCCACGAAGACGATAATACTAGTAATTACTCTTTCCCCTATTATCTAGCCTAAGGATTGATTTTAAATTTTTAATAAAAAGAAAATAAAACTAAAACAATTAAAGAAATAGGAAGCGATAATGAATGCAAAGACAGTGGAATTCACTTAAAAAACTATTGTTATCAGAAATTAGTATCTAGGTTCGAATCCTCTTAAATCCTTAACAGATTGATTTTTATCATGCAATTATTTTGTTGATGTATTGGACCGTGGAGACTCCTATGATATACTAATAGCTGACCTTTAGTCTACTAACAACTAATCCTAAGATTTCTAATCGAATTATGATTTATATATTTATTATTTTATAGAATCAAAGTGAACTTGATTTTTAAAAAATAAAAAATTCAAAAAAAATTTGTAATTATTCTGCTGCAGTTGGGATGAGATTTTCCAACAATATATTGTTTCCATTGGAATTTTATTTTTAATAATTCAAATCCCCAAGCATATCTTAAGACAAACTAAAACAATTCTAAAGATCCCAGATTGGCAGTGCACTTCATGTCCCGTATACTTGCTGCTTATAAACATGTGAGGTGAATTCGACCCAAAATATTGGCATTATAAATTACTCTAAATGCCAAGAATTTAGTACATAAGTTGAAGAAGTCAGTATGTGATGGAGAAAATTTGGGTTCAAAAACATGATAAGAATTTAATAAACCATGTTTCTGATTCTGAGCAACGTTAATTGAGATCTAAGTCTGGATATAGCACTAGGCATTGTATGCCCCACTTCCCATTCCTTGGTAAACGAATAAAGTGAGAATTTGCTATTCTATAGTCTATAGATGGTCGAGGACAGGAGGTTTGTTAAATAAGAAATGACTGTGGGCTGACTCGACCAGGCACCAAATCCACTAACATCTTCCTCTGTTTTATTTTCTGATGTGGGACATACGATTCATATTATTATTTTTGGTGAGTGGTTCAGAATTTCCACCCAAATGAAATGCCTACTTTTGATCTTCACAATTGTTGGAAGCATGACTTCGTCTCCACACATTATGAAAACAAAAAGCCGAAACATATTTCTCCAACCAACGTCAAGTCTCGTTTTCTACGTGAAAATGGATTTTCTACTCATTCCACCTTCTTATAAATGGTCTGACGCGGCACCACAGAAAGAACAGTGACAATACTAAAAAGGAATTTGTAAGTACTTTTAATTCAACTTACTCTTACATGGATATGCAACACAATTTGGGTGGACAAGTAAGTACCATCGACTACAAGGGACAAGGCTACAGAAGTAAGTTGGAGAACCTTGCTTAAAAGCGTTGTAATATGTGATGAGACGTTATCTATCGATCGTTGTCAGCGTACAACGATGGAAGGAGTGAGATCCAAGTCAAGACGCTAATTCTGATATTGTTGTTGCGTTAGGCATGGCATTTGGCAGGTGACCTAAGAGCTGACGGTGCAATTAGTTAGGTCCAAGTTTCTTAATTGCTAATGGTTGATTAAACACTTAACAATTGGCAAGCTCAGCTTTTTCTTAATGGCCACATAGGATCGATTGTATTCATATACCCTGCTTTTTAACAGCGTATCAAGTACGGAAAGTTGCAGGTTTCTAGTGCGAAATAATTGAGGAGAATCATGTCCACGAACCACTTTAAATCGCGTTTCTTTTTGTGTTTTGGATGGATGAGACAAGGGATGAGGTGGTGGCGCTCAAAACTAAAGCCTGACGACCGGAGTGAAACTTTTCCAATGCCTCCCCATTTATATGTCAAATGTCGAAAATAATTTAAATTGTACCTTTGACGCACAAAAGTTATTGTAACATATCAATAAATTCTCTAAAATTTTAAGTTACTTTAAATTTTAATTCTTTGTAGTCTATATTAAACATGAATTTTCACAAAAAGCCACCCACTTTACTTTTTGTCTATTTTATTATTGTGTTTAATATTTTTTAGTGTTTTAGAGCTTTGTAAAAATGACTTGTTGCTTATTTATTTGAAAAAAGGAACCAAAACTTATTTGAGAAAACTTTCAGATTGAATATAGATGAAAGAAAGAGCCACATGTTGGGATGTTTTGATTCCATGCACAAGAAATTAACTAACCTTTCTATGCATGACTTTTTCATATAATTTATTCTTTTCAATATATAATACTTCGATTAGACAAAGAGTATAGAATCAATGACTACTTTATTTAGGTCTAGTTATGTTAGTTCTCTACTATTAATAATTGTATCCATTAATGACATTTGAAATTTATTCTTAATGTCATTTCACTGGGATCAATAAGTTCTAAAATTAATACTAATCAAGAACAATAGAACATTCTTCCTAATTACTTTAGCGTAATGAATCTTATATTAATTACTCAGTTACCTCAATATAGTTCATGATATATCCATTAACTACCTATTAGACTACCCTTAACTAGAAAAAATTATAAGTAGTATCATAACATAACAATCCCTATATGAGATACTTTAAAGATCTCAATTCAAAGAATCACCTATAAAATCATCACATTGATTTTGAATTTTCATATACATACAAGTAATGTTCCAAACGTAATTGTCATATGGGATCATTTCAATGAACTTGTTCTTTAAGAAGCACCATATGTTTGTTTAAGTATCTCTATACTTTAGTCTATGAGATCGATTACTTCATTTATAAAGAAGAAAAATAATTTATGTTAGTCTTAATAGAACAATGACTATGAACAATTTAAGGATATATATATAAATGCAATTTGAATCTTATAATTATGATCTTATCATATTTTTATTTGTAATGTACATTTGTCCCATAGAATTTATCATATACATCCGAATATATATCAGAAAAATACCTTTAAAGAATTATATCACTGAACTACAACCAACCAGTTGACTATAACGTAAAAGCCAACACCATAATACTTAACTATAAGATGAATTAAGGAATTGATAAAATGGGTGGTTCAATTGGTAAAGCAAAGCCGATTTGCCTCTATCAATTTAAAGGTTATAAGCTTGAGTTGCCAAAAAGATACTATAATTTACTTAATTAACTTAAAATGACAATTGATTGAGAGTGGAGATATATTAGAGTCTCAATTGAATTGAATTTGTCAATTGGTTTTAAGTGCATAACATATAGTTTACAAACTATTTTTATGCACCTATAATTTATTCAACACAGATATGAAAAATATTAATTATAACTTTCACTATAATTAAAATAAAAGACAATTTATTTAGTAATTTAAAAGAATAGAAATTATATTAGAATTTGGAAGTGTTAATTAAATTAAACATATTATTTATTTCTAAATTCAAAATATGTGATTTCGAATTAGTGTATATTCAACCTAATTTATGTATACCTAGAATTCAACTAATGTACATTAAATCCAATGTTATTACTATTAACTAAAAAGAAATAGAAAAATAGACCATTATGGTCAAATAAAAGTCTTAAACATGGATTTGTGAAAAAACATTATGGTTTGGACCTCATACTAACTTAAGGCAAATTACTGCAAGATGGTTGACATCCCTAGCCATCTTGCAGTAAATGAAGGTAAAGTCTTAGTAGATGATTGACATTCCTAGCCACTTTAGGCACTATTTTAGCGGATGGTTTATATAACTTACCACTTATCCACTCATAAGTAAAAGAAGCATTTGATAAATGAAGGTAAAACACATCATCCGTATTCTTTTACATGTCCTTCCACTTCTTTATAATTCATCCCACCAAATTTGCCACATCACCAATGATCTTTATCCAAAGGTGTAAGTTATCCATGTTTTAAGCTAATCCGCACATGGTCCACTAATGCATACCCATGGTCTAGTCAATTCGTCCATGGTCCATCATTTAAGCACTAATCCTTCTTTATTCCAATAAGAATGTCCACGGTAAGTCTAACTCATCCAAGCTAAGTTAATTAATTCATTATGGTTTATTGAAGCCAATTTAAGCTAGAAGTATACTTGATCCTACTTGGTTAAGTCACCCTAGTTCCTTTAGCATGCCTTCCATATGTCTAATCCTTGCTAAACATTAGCTAAGTCTCACCAATGGCTAGCAAAATGGTCCTGCAATTTTGAGGGGCTAACAAAATGACCTTATAAAATGAATTTAATGCCCTTTTTAGAACAAATTAAAGGTAGGAGCTTACCTGGTCTTTGAATTACCATAACATTGTGTCTTTCTTCCAAGTAGCTTTCGAAGTTAGATTATTCTTCCACTAAATCAAGATTTCTATTCTTCAATCCTTGTTGTGTTGCCTTATTGTTCAATGATCCAAAATCTTCTCAATTTGATTGTTGAACTATTTCCTTACAACTAATAAGTTCTTTTCACTTTACTCCTATTTTGATCTATTGTATTTTATGATATGATTTAAGGAAACTAATATGAAAAATTAGATGTACCTTTAATCATTCAGGTAATTTGAGAGTCGATATGCCACATTTTTAAATTTTTTAAAGATCTCAAATGGTGCATCATACTTTGACACGCGGCATGAATGCACCTGTTTACTTCTAATTCTCTTCCAAATACGATAAGTAAGTTTACGAAGCATCTTATCCCTAATTTTAAATTCAAAAGTCCTTCTTTATTGGTTTGTATGATTCTTCATTCTTTTGGAAGCATTGTGAAGACTATCCCTCAATTCATCCAATTTATTTTTTCCTCGTACATTAATAAGTAGTTGAAAATTTTCCTCCTAACTTTTACTATGCTATCTCAAGAGAAGTAAGAGGATGTTGTCCTAAAATAAACTCAAAAGTACTCTTCTTCATAGCTGAGGATCTATGCAATTTACAATATAAATGTGTAGTATTTGGGCTTAGCAGGCTAACCTGGCTTGAAAGGAAGATCAAAGTCGAGCAGCTTTATTAAAGGTTCGGTTGAAATGACAACTTTTAACTTCTTAGAGGCTTCTTAGCAAGCATTTAAGCATCACCATTCTTGCTTCTTTCTCAACAAATTAGTCAAGGGTGCTACTTTATTTGAGTATCCAATAATAAACCAGTGGTAGTAGTTCACTAATATAAAAAAGCTCTGAAATTCTTGCACTGCTTTTAGAACTTTCTATTTAATAATTGCTTGTATCTTTTTAGGATCCATCCTCACCTAGCCCTTGCTCACCAAGTGTCCCAAAAATTTGATATCATATTAGGAAAACTCACACTTCTCCATTTTTAAAAAAATTTATGTTATCGTAACCACTCAAAGACTTTCCAAAAGTGTTGCACATGCTCTGCCAAGTTAGTGTAATAGAACATGATATCATTTAAATAAGCCACCAGAAAGTCATCAAAAAAAACTATACAACATATAGTAGGGGAATTTTTCAAATTGAGTGGCATCAATAAAAAATTCATATGACCTATGTCGAGTTATACAAGTCATTTTTTACCCATCTCCTTAGCAATCTCCACTTACCAATAACTACTTTGCAAGTCTAACTTTATGAATACTACATCCCTTTATAATCTATCCATCAAGTCTTGAATAAAAGTGTTGAGCAAGTTTTAATTTTATAAAACCCTCAATGTTTCGCAAGTGACCGGGTTGTAAGCATAGTAGTTGAAGTGTCGATCCTACAAGGAATTAGTGAACTAAATGAATCATAACTTAGTCTAAGGTCTAGAAATTGTAATTAAAATGAAATAAAAACTAAAACAAAAATTTAAGCAATTGAAATTGAAATTCTAAATTAATGCAAGGAAATTAAAATTGAGCACAACCAATTGACAAATTGAAAATCATACAAGGAAGATTAACTAATTATGAGAAAAGGGGATTTATCCTATCATTAAGTGCTAACTTGATTACTTTTAATTTAATCAGTATTGGTCCTAGAATTCTAAAGGGTGGGTTATTCTCTCTCGAGTTCTAATCATTAAACTCTAAATCAAAAACCCTAATTGAATCGAATTACTGAAATTACAATCTCTCAATCAACAAAAATAGCCCACATTCTAATTAGATCTTAAGCACTCTAATAGACAATCGGGTTCTCACACGAGATCTCTCTTCGTATAAATCATTTGATTGTTTATTTGATCTATTAGATTATTAACTCTCGTTACACAACCTAATCATATTACTATCGGTTCACTCTCTTGATTTGTTACCAAAGCATGCATTATGACAAACAATCACAATACCTAATACATTAACATGAAAAGCAATCAAATTAACATTGATTCAAGAAAAAAATCCCAAAAAGAGTTTAGAACATCCTTAAACACAAGTTCATCATCCTCATATCCATCTTATACATCAAATGAAAGAAATCACAAGATGAATTGAGAAAGTTAACTTGGAATGGACTGTGAGTGGCAGCAACAGTAGGAGCTCCTTCTTCTTCTTTCCTCTTCCTTAGTTCTTTCCAAAAGTGGCAAATAGAGGCTCCCTTAATCAAGTCATTCTCTTGTCTTTTATAGTCCTAGGGCCTTTTACGGTAAAAACTAGGTTTTACCCAGGCCCAAATGTCAGAAACGACCCCCAAAAAAATTTGGAAGCAATCCCTATGTCTATTATCACGCCTGTCATGATCGTGACACTTAAAATTTAGCTTCTGTCACGTTCGTGACACTTAAAATTTAGCTTCTGTCACGATCGTGACAGGGATGTCACGATTGTAACCTGGATGTCACGATTGTAACCTGATGTTGTTTGGCTTATGTCATGATCATAACAAAGGTGTCATGATCGTGACCCTGGCTGTCTGCTTCTATCACGATCATGATAGGGATGTCACTATCTTGGCCTTGAGTCTTTCTTCAAGCTTTCTCCAAACTTCTTCGACCTTCTTTACCTGATCTCAAACACTAACAAATACATCAAAATACCTCAAATGGATATAATAAAGCCCAATAACATGCTCTAAACCATATAACATGCAAAAACACAAACACATAATCATACTAACACAATTTAAAACCTAAACATGCACAAAAAATCTAATTAACAACTAAAAATATACTAAATTACCCACTAAAGCATAATGTAATCTATAACTATTAATATCCCCACACTTAAACTTTTTCTTGTCCTCAAGCAAAAACAAAACAAAACACACACACACACACACATACACACACACACCAAACAATAATACATATAAGCACACAAATGCAATGATGATACAATGGAATTGAACTTCACAAAACTAATTTAACTTTAAACACAACCCTTCAAGCTACTTTAATTTATTAACTTATTCAATATGTGACTAAGCATTTTAGACTAAATATACATACTAATCAAGACCTTAACATCATATTCACTCACCCTTAGCACTTAAATGCACACATTGATAAGCAGCAGTCAATTAAACTTGCAAACATTAAAGTAGCTTTTTTCATGAAAAATCATGATATTAACAAAGATCAATAGAATTTATTTATTAAAACACCCTTCTGTTAATTTTCTTTAATATTGACTTAATCTTTTGACGCAAAGGCAAACATTTATGATGAATATCCCCCCGATTACTCAACTAGGTCATGTTTTTATTCATAGGCTTGGTTGGAATGTCATTATATCCTTTTGACGTGAAGGCAAATATTTGTGATGAATCTCCCCCGATTACTCAGCTACATCACATTCTTAACTAGCTACCAGCTCTATTCATAACTCGAAGGCCAGCAAAATAGTTATTTGCTTGAGATATACATACAATTTTTTTCACATTTTATTGCCTACCTCATTTCTTTAGCTAATCATTTTCATGAAAAGATACTAACAACATTACTTATTCAATTGACCTATAATTAGAAATGTATGTAATAAATTTCCTAAGGTGAGCATATTAACGTCATATCCTAACTAACATGCATATTTAACTAAAGATACCCAAAACACAAATTGCACAAGCTAATAAATCTTTACAACTTAGAAGAATATGTTCAAACTTAAAATAATTATGTTAAGTCCTAGCCATTGACACATCCATATGATTCACACTATGAAAACCTAAGCAAAAAATAACATACGATATGCAAATTCACATTCAAAATAAAAATATTATGTAAACCTCCCCACACTTGGACAACACATTGTCCTCAATGTGAGAAGAACAAATAACCCGTAAGGTGGGAATATAACAAAATAATAGGAAAAACATAAAAATAAAATAAAAAGACAAGGTTAGAGCGTAAAAACCCATCATGGGGATTGAGGTGGTGATGGTGATGGTGTTAGAGGTGGAATCTCCACGCCTTGAGCAGTAAATTATTTGTAAATGCTTCGGATGTGTCGGCATTATCGGCATTGTTCTTTCGCTATCTCCTTCAACACCTTGGCATTATTTGCAATTGCTTTGTTAGTATTCGAAAATGCTTCCAGTACCTTTTCCCATTCGACTTCTTCTTCTTCTCTGGGTTCTTCAATGGTTGACTCCTTCACTTGTTGTTACAGTGGTGCTAAGCTGGAATTGGTCTGTCCTGCCCTGTTCTTAACGTGCAGGAATTAGAGAAAATTTTTAGGTTATAAAAGTAGTGAAGTAGTATGGTGAAGGCAGCAAGAAGTCACGTAAGGGTGAGAGTTCTTGAGAGGCTTTGTCATTTGTTTAAGGTGATTGAAGCTAGAAGCTAATCTAAGGAGTGTCGGAAGTGAAAGCAAAGCCAAACCTCACCTGATTAGAGCTAGTTCGTGACTATTGGAGGAAAATTCCAGGTTTTTATGTAAGTTGGTCCAAGGTCTATGCAGTTTGCAAATTGAATTAGATTCCCCTAAACCATAATTCTCTTTAATGCTAGATTCCTATGTTTAATTTACTCTAAATTGTTAAATTCTAGTCTATGATGTAATTTTGATTATGTTGGACAATTTTTTGAATTAATTTAAAGTCATTACTGAGTAAATTTAGCATTTATCCAATATATGGATTCTTTGGTTTTTAATTCGTGTTCTTTATATGAGTGAAGACATCCTTACATATGTGAATGTGATTGTTGAATCCTTAGTCCATTTAGAATTGTATAAGTTGTAATTTATTTGCTCTTCGAATTAATTATCAACGGTTGATGGTATCTTTTAGTGCATAACGTGTTTTTTTTGTTGGGATTGAGCTGGTTCTATCCTAGAAAGTGAAGGTAGATGGGTCGGAACTAGCTAGTTAATTTTCTACATTTAACCTATTAAATGTTTGGGATTGTCAAAATATATCAAAATTGCATGGCTAAACTAAAATTAAATCATTGCTTATTCACTTGTAAATCTTATATTGGATTTATATGTTGGTTCTTTCATATCTAGATTTGATTTGGTTTATCCTAAACATTGTTCCTCCCTTATATATGCATTTGTTTAGCCTAATCCATAAGTTAAAATGATTATAGCTGTTTTAGTTTTATATTCATGATAAGGCATATTATTATATGTAAAGATAGGTTTGAATATAGTTGCAATAAAAGGATTGAATTCTTTGTGTTTGTATGCATGTGAACAACATAAATGAGTTGGAATAGTCATATTTTGTAGCTTAATTACAAGTGTTATGACTATTGAAATCAATCTAAGACTATTTACTTTATGTTGTGATTTATTTGGCACATAACAGTCACTGGTTGTCTATTTCTTTGGTTTTTTAGCCAAATAAGTTGAAACTTGTAAATTATGGGTGTTGTCAACAACATGGTTGCTTTAAATGAGGTTTAAGAGAAAACATAATGCTTAATTTGTAATGAAATGAAGAATTATCAAGTTTGATGTTGATTTCATGCACTGCTCGGAGATTTTGTTCAATTTGTCTAGTTCCATACTTCCATCTAGATATGCTGCATTTTGCTTTTTTTAATATCTTTTCTACTTGAATAATAGCATAACTTAGTGAATTTTACATAAATAAAACATGCATTAGATATTACATTCAAGAATGTGAACAAAATGTGATGAATATCCATTATGTCAAATCTGAATTTTTCCTTTAGAGGTTCACGAGTTTATGGAAAGGATGTTTTACTACTAGAATTATGTTAGGTTATGCACCCTGAGTCAATTAGGTGTTTAAATGCCAACTTAGGATGACTATAAAGAAGTATTATAAGGTCAATAAATAGATTGTCTAAATTGAATATGTGAAGAACTATTTCAAAGTTTGTCCAGAAATTGAAGTATTCATATGATTTATTCTTTGTTGTAAAATATTTAATTATGCAGGAATGAGCTTAAGAATCAAATTAGATAATGCATTACCCACTAAACTCGATTTTTATAAATGTTGTAATCTAAATTAGAAACTGAAAATCCTATGATAAATTTTGGTTATTCTAAATGTTGATTCGTACTTAAACCAAAACCTAATCCATTAGTATTGATTGATAATTTAGCACATTGTTAAACAAACTTAATCATTATTCCATGGTTAAATGAATAATAGAAATAGTTAGTGAGAAAATTGAGACGAATTGTGTATGATTTATTACCAACCTTATGACTATTCTTTTATTCTCTTCAATTCAAATCTGTTTTGACATTTTATTAGCATTAACTTATGTCTAAGTGACCATTTACACCTTAGTTTAGTAGGAGATATAAGCTAGAAGTGAACTTTTAAAGATTGATTGAAGGTAGCCGAAAAAAATGTTTTCTTCCAGAAAATTCAAATTTGTAAAAGTGATTTATTTTGCTTTTCTTGAATCATTTAAAATTGCAAAACCATTTAATTTATGCCTGAAGTGATGCAAGAAGATAATAGGAAGAAAATGGGTCATTGATGAAGTACGAGTATATGCATTTTTTAAGCTGAAAATTTTAGACTTGTATAATCTGATTTCACCTTTAAAATTCTAGTAGAACATGTATTTTGGATGATCATGATTTGTATGTTAAAGACAATAATTTCTAGTTTGTTAATATTAATTGTGTGGTTCCCAAGAATGTCTTGCAAACTTATTTTCTAAAGTTTTCATGTTGCATATTAAATATTTTAGCTAAGAGGACATAATGTATTAATCCATTGATCATTTTTCTTCCTTTAGGATACAATTTCTTTCATATAAAGTGGAATTGTTAGAATATTTACACCTCAAGCTCAAGATGTTGGTTAATAAATCTGAATTTAAAATTAATGAGATAAGATCATTTTGTATGCATCCTTTGTATTTATTCTTATTGTAACACCGGATTCTAGAGTCTCAACACTGATATGTACTCCGAGAGACTCTTATCTATTATAATACATGTGGGAATTCTTTTCTAGTAAATGTGGGTGATATGTCTAT
>JAOQMM010000173.1:12866129-12876198 GCA_027563515.1 Erythroxylum platyclados | reverse complement strand
TAATGACATGTGTGTGATGAGTCATTAGTGATGACAAATAGGAAGGTGATATGTGTAATCCATTAAATGAGTATAAAAAGCAAATCTTAAAGACATTTTGCTTCATTCTTTTAACAAAAACGTGAGAGTGATGAGAGAGTAACCGTGAGACCAAAAAGAAAGGGAAAAGAAGAGAAGCCAAGGAGAGAAGAAGAAGAGTGTAGTCATTTTTTTATGGAATTTGATGGTGATTTGGAGGAATCTTGAAGCATTCATCAAATACCCAAAAGATTGGAGGAAAAAATGGTAAGTTTCCTAGCTTAAATTTCTAATTTTTATGGGTTTTCTTGAATGACATGGATTTGTTTAAGATCAATGTTGTCTTGGTATTACTTTGATGTTTCTTTGTATGGAATTAGTTGAATATGACAAGAGAAGAACGTGTAGAAGAATTCTATCTTAGGTTAATTTGAACCAGTCACATTATTTTGGACATAACTTGGCCTATAGACCTCCAAATTGTTTGATTCAAATTGGAGATAAAACTTATACATAGAAATAAAATTCTCTAGAAGAAATCTAAACCTAATTCTGGATGAATAATATTGGAAATTGGGATTGAAAATGGTAACTTGATACTATCCCAGTGTTGAAGCAGCTTGTGATATTTGGTACATGTTTCATGATTTAGAAGTTGAAATGACATGATTTTTGATGATATGGAAACTAGAGACATAGAGGAACAAATCTTTAGAAGACACCTAATTTGAATGTTTTCTATGTGAAAATTAAGGAAAAAGTGGAGATATGGATTCTAGACATGGGTCATAACCATGACTCATCATGCATGATTGTGATATGGTGAATTAAATAGGGTAAGATTGTGTTTTGAAGAAATTGGTAAGTTAGAATAGGTTAATATGGTATTTAAGTGACTTTTAAAGTTAAATTTGGAAACAAAGAATAACAGGTTAGCTTACGGAAATAAGCAAAAGTACGATTATCATACGTGTTACGTGATTAAATACTAATTTTGAATTTGGTTAACCTGAATTATAGTTTTAATGTCTTATTTCCAAATTTGAAAATAAATGCCTAAGTGAAATGCGTTTTGTGTAGGTAAAGGAGAGGCACCAAATGCGTGAGTGTGCTAGGTGATAAGTTTTCAAAGTTGTGAGTGTATTTTAATTGTTTTATATGATTAAATTCTTTGCAAAAGAATTGATGACATGTGAATGCACTTTAAATTGATTTTATGCAAATGGTTTCTATTTATGGAGACTAACAAGTTGTGAGTGTATTTTAAATTGAGTTAATGCAAATAGTTTTCATTTGATCATGAAATGAATATTTATGTTGAGTTTTATGAAAATGATATTTTACAAGTGAATATTGCTAACATAATTGTATGCTTTGGCAATATATAAGTTTTAATTTGAAAGTTAAATTTTATATGATTGGGAGTTACATTAAAATAATTCGATTATGAATCCTCCTATACTTGATTCAGAAAATAAGAAGAGTTGTAAATGAAAGAGTTTCATTTGTCTATGGTACACTGCTAGGCTTTATACACGTTATTATATCGGTATATTTGGTTAACCAGTTATGGGTAAGCAATGAAGAACCAGCTCTGTGACTTTTTATGGGTAAGCGATGTAGAACTAGCTCCGTAACTACTGGTATATAGCGATTAACCTGTTACGGATAAGCGATGCAGAACCAGCTCTGTAAATAGTGGTTAACCAGTTACGAGTAAGCGATGGAGAACCAGGTCCGTGACTTTAAGCCTAGTCTACTGTATGGTGAAGAAACTAGTGGTGGGCTATGCTGAGTAAGGAAAGTCATGAAAATAGTAATTCCTCCACTATTTATGTTAAAAGTGATTTGAGAGGTACCGTATGGTACCAATTCTAGTGGTTGACTTATTTTCAGTATAAAAGTTTTCAGAAAACTTATTGCCACCACTGTTTATTGTTTAAGGAAAAAGGAAATTAGAAATTGGAAACTTGTGTATTATGAGTTTAATGTCCAAAATCATTTTGGAATAATATTTTAGAAAAATTTAAATTTGTGTTTTACGAAATTTTATTTTATTACTAGATTTGATGATGCACGAATAAATTATTATGGCAAATACTTTATTATGAGCTTTATGATTGTATGGGTATATTGCATATATGTTGTTATGAAAAGTTCAACTTTTTAGTAAACTGATTACACTCACTGAGCTCGTTTAGCTCACTCTTATTTTTATATTTTTTTAAAACAAACCACCCCAGATATGCGTACAAGTGCTACAGTAATTGGGACTTTGCCTCAGGATTAGTTCTATCGTCGGGTGCTGCTGTGCTTGTGTTATTTTTTACTATGCATGTGATATGTTTTAAATTATTTTGGAAGGGGTTCAAAAGTGTGATCTTGTAAATGTTTATGGGATTGTAAATATCTTTTACTTAATGAACTATGAGGGCTTCAATCCTCAATAACATTTTTAAAATGTTGAGAATTATATGTTTGTGATTGCTGGTGATGTGGACTTGAGGTCCCATTTCAGAAGTTGAGATGAATATAAAATATTAGAAGTGTTTTAAATTGTGTTATGCAGGTTTTTTGAAAATTTTGAGAAGGTTAATACAGCCGTTGTGCCTCTGAAAATTTTAGTAAAATGATTGGAAAAAAAATTTCCCACTGTTTTCTGGGCTTTTAACTTTTAAAGTATGAAAGGTTTTTTTTAACAATTTAATGACTTGGCTTTGTGGGAACCCTTTCATTGAGTTAGGTATCGATTGGAGGGTTATCGTGGGGTTGTCGGGAGGACTCTACTCGAGTTCCAGAAAGGAAACTCCGGGATGGGTTCTTTCACAACTTCTACCCAAAATTACTTTGGAAGACTACTAGTTTTCATCATGCTTTTGGCCATTTTAAAAACTGCCAATTTTTTTGCTCAGCCACTCCATTTTTCTCTATCATGCATGCAGTTGATGGCTCCCTATGAATTCTATTTTATTTATATAAATTATCAAATTCTTTCGAGGTAAATTCACTACCTTGATCCAAACAAAAAGCCTTCATAAAACACCCACTTTGTTTTTCTACCAACATCTTGAATTTCTTGAAATTTTCATATTTGAATTTCAGAAAATAGACCCAACTCATTCCATTGTAATCATCACTAAATAGCAACATATATCGACTTCCACCAAAGGACTTCACACTTATGGGACTACAAACATCAGTATGTACTAATCCAAGATAAGCAGATGCTCTTCAAAACTTATTTAGAAGAAATAAATTTTTGCTTTTCTTTCCATAAACACACCCTTCATAGAAATCAAGTGCATCAATTTTAGACAATGAAACCATATTTTTCTAACTTAACAATGTTACTACTTTCATATTCAAATGCCCATAATATAAGTGCCATAATTTTGTATCACTATTTCTAATAGCCAAGGCACAATTTTTCATACTAGATACTTCAAAAGGAAACATTTTATTTTACACCATAGGAATGCTAACTATTTTATGGCTTGATTTCTTATCATAAACAAACAACAACTATTATCAAATATACTATAGTAACCATCATCCATCAATTGTCTAACATATAACAAATTATTAGCTAAATTAGGTACATATTATACATTATGGAGGAGTTTTACATGACTCTGGGAGGTTTTGATGGCAATTGTCCACTTGTATTAGCTTATTATTTACAAGAAGAATTTCATCCTTTTATTACTCGTCAAGTTCTTTAAAGAACGAATCTATCCTGGACATATGATTAGAATATCCACTTTCCATAAGCCATACTCCATTGGAAGTATCAACGATGGGAGAATGGTCTATAAATAAATTACTCTCCTCTCTAACTTTCTTTGTGAAATTTGCTTGCTTTTGCTCATCTCTTTATTTTGTCCAACTATCAACCTCTTTGTAACTTTACTTTTTTTACAATAGGAGCATTGCATTGAACTTTTGAACTGCCTCTATTCATCAGATTTTACTTTACCTTTGCTACAATCATGACCTTGAAATTAGTCACCTCTACCTTGTCCACGATCTCTAAAATTTCCTAATTTTCCTTTATATGAAGACTTGCCTTTTAACTGCAAGACCTTCTCCTCAACTTTTTCATAGGACCTACTAACCCTAGCTTTATGAGCTGACAAAGAACTTAATAATTTATCAAAAGTATGGGTTGATAAGTCCTTATACTCTTCCAAGTACAGTAACATGATCAAAGTCTCTTGTTAAAGTTTGATGACAGACTATTCATCACTGATAGTTTCACCATAAAATCTCATATGATACCAAAGTTTGTCGGAGCAAGAGAAGAATTGAAAAGAGGAAAAGAAATGGTGGCTTTTATTTCCAGCACAAAACAGTCTCCTTTACTATTTATTTATAGGCTTACAGCAGATGAAAAGATTAGTACTAAAAGATAGATAACTATTCACCAAAAAATTAATTAAAAGATAAAATGAATATGCTGATCATAAATATGAAACATGGGTTTGATGATTTCCAGAGGATTCGATAGATTTCTGGCTGTGGACATAGGATTGAAGTACAGGTTTCTAAAATTGCCCACAGGCAAACTTGAACATATGTGTAAAATAAATTGTTGAATATTAATCTGGAGAAGAATTAGTGTTCTTGCATATGCGAAACTGGGTAACCAGTAGCAGCATGGCAGCTGAAGTCCAATTGATCATATCCGTCACAGGAAACAAGCATCCATTGAAAAGACTGCTTTGGTTACTAGTTATCTACATTCTTTTAGCCTTGCCATTCTGTTACGAAGTTTACAAGGAGATAGAATCTGCGCTGCAGATTTTTTATATTAGCTGATAGGAAAATTGGAATTTATCATCAAACTGACCAATCGGAGCTAGTGTTGCCCGTATATGGTACCAGGGAACATGTAGGGGTCACCTTATTTGTTTCAAGTGATTCTACATCTTGATTGCTTCCACAAGATTTTTGTTGTAGTGGAATTTAGCGCAACAAAGTTGGTGGAATTGGCAAAATTTCTCACTGACATGATTCTATGTGGCAACACATACTCCCACTGGCATAATTGGCACATAGGTCTGTCGCCTGCTGCATCTTGTCCTATATTGTTATTGCCTCGTCTTATTAGCCTGTTTTTGAGATTTATGACTAGAGATTCCGTAAGTGGCATAATAGCTTCATCTTGCCTTATCTTGCAGCAAATTGTCCGATTCAATTTACCAGAATCAACTTTGAGCTCTTTATCTTCACGCTTTACTAGTTAGAACTATCAGCTTCATTAAGGTCTTTTGAGTTGAATCTTGTATACTAGCAAACAATAAAGTTGTAAATAATTAACGTGCGATTTTTATGGTTTTTCTTACTATAATTTAATGCGTAGTTTATAGAGTTTGCCTTTGATGCTCTTTAGTGGCTTCAAACTGCCCTTTGAATCATGGGCCGCTATCTTATCAAACTGCTAATACAAGCAAGAATCTTACACTAGTAGATTTCTTTTTTTTAAAACACTGATCAAACTTGGGGTACTGTGACTGCAAAAAGAATATCGATACATGAAGACTTTAGCTAATTTGATAAGCAAAATAAGTGGTTTATGCTTCAACGCTTTACAAGGCAGAATCAATTTGATCAATGGAGGGAACAGAGTCACTGAACTTGAGCCTGTGCCTGCAAGTGGGGCAAGAAGAGTGAGAGAGCAACCATTTATCAATGCACGTAACATGGAACCAATGGTTGCACTTGGGCAAAACCCTTATCTTCTCACCATCCAAGAAGTCTGCGAGACAAATTGCGCAACCTGAAGCCGATGACGGTGAACCTGCAGGATTAGCATAAGTAGAAGTTGGCAAAGCCACCATTTCTTTCTTCTTTAAACCAGAATTTTGTCTTCGAGAAACCATCCACTGTATAGTCTCACTCAATGCTCGACGTATGCATTGAAATGCGCATTGCAAAGTGGTGTTAAGACCTAGAGCACAAACGAAGGCGCATAACATGGCAGCTACAATAACCATGACATTGAAATCTATGGCAGGCTTTTGGGGTTCATGACAAGGAGGGTTGCTCAAGGTGGGACTAAGGGAAGGAGATGGTGAAATTTGAGGCATGGAGAGAGGAAGAAGAAGTTGACAATTATGAAGAGAGATAAATGGTTGATGTGCACTCAACCTACTACTACTGCACCAAGGAGCACTTGATGCTTGATAAGAGCAATGTCTGGTTCAGTAGTGGGGACTAAAGCCTCAGATAATTGGTGAAATGGTGTAGGATGGGATATGCTTACTTGGTAACCCACTGTCTTCCCTTTTTGTTTATGCGCTTCCAAAAGAGAAAAGAGAAAAGGCGATCTCTTCATCTTAAAAGAAGTTCCACCACTGGTTTATGTTATCTTATTGGCTGCTTCCCCCAATTTGCTGCAAACAATTCTTTTTCTTTTCTTTGAAGAAAAGCAGATGCTACCTTTGACCACAGTTTCCATGATGAAGGGCTTATTTCTTAATTATCATTTTTTGTTTCTATTTTGTGAGATGGTTGAAGTTTCACGATTGAGATAGCTTATATAAACTTGGTGAAGAAATAGAAGATGATCTTGCAAAAGAAGGAATGTGAACAGCAGATAATATTACCAACTTAAGTGGACTGAACGTGGCTCATAATTATTCATGGAAAAGAAAAGAGGAAGAACTTAAAATTATAATTTCATTATTCATTATTCATTTCCCTACTTTTGTCTTTTCTTGTCTGATTATGTGCTTCAGCTGCAGATTTTTCCCTATATTTCTGTTGTTTTGGTTTTCCATATTTTTGACCAAATCAGTTTGGATTTTTATTTCTGATTTTTTGTTTAGCTTATTCTGTTGCAAGTATCAGATTAGGAGATTTTCTTGCTATTATTTCTCAACTTCAGTTACAATTTTTTGTATTTAAGCTACTGTTGTTTTAATGAAAAATTCATTCATTTCCAGCAATATCTCTTCCTATTTTTGCTTATTCCTTAGCTTTACCTATGTAATCTCCTACAACGTGGTATCAGAGCCCTTTTTCTTAAGGGACTTGTGAGTGAATCTTAGTGAACCCTTTCCACTAAAAAGCCTAAACACCTCTCAATCCATCAAAGAAATGGATTCTGAAACACCATTCACACCACTAGCACCACCTCTGTTCAATGGTGAAAATTACCAATTCTAGGCAGCAAGAATGAAGGCTCACTTAGAGGCAAATGATATTTGGGGGCCTACTGAGGAAGACTACGAAGTTCTTCCATTACCAGTTAATACAACTATGGCGCAAATCAAGAATCACATGGAGAAGAAATCAAGAAAGTAGAAGGCAAGAGCTTCCTTGTTTACTGCTATCTCACCATCGATCTTCACCTGAATCATAACCATTAAATTTTGGAATTTCCTCAAGTTTGACTATGAAGGAGATGAGAGAATTAAGGGAATGCAAGTACTGAACCTGGTCAGAGAATTTGAGATGTAGCAAATGAAGGAGTCTGAAACTATTAAAGAGTATGTTGACAAACTCATAAACATTGCCAACAAGGTAAGGTTGTTTGGGTCTGAATTTTCTGATTCAAGGATTATTCATAAAGTTTTAGTTACAATTCTTGATTTGAGGCAATAATTTCTTCCTTGGGGAATACTAAAGTTTTGTCAAAAATTAATTTGGTGGAGGTATTGAATGCTTTACAGGCCCAGGAACAAAGGAGATTGATGAGGGCTGAAGGCTTTATGGAGGGAGCACTTCCAGCTAAGCTGCAAAACAACACTGGAAGAAAAGGCATGTGCAAGACAAATAAAAAGAAAATTCTAGGCGCATCAGAAGTTACTGCCAACACCAACAGTAGTAATGAAAGAAAGAACTCAAATTTTCCTCCTTGCAAACACTGTGGCAAGAAAGGCCATCCTCCTTTCAAGTGTTGGAAAAGGCTAGATGTCAAGTGTGCTAAATACAACAAGATGGGACATCACGAATGAATCTGTAAGACCAAATTTCAACAGAGAAATGAGGAGCAAGTTGCAGACCAACAGGAGGAGGAAGAACAACTATTTGCTGCAACTTGTTTTGCCAACAGCAACTCTAGTGAAAAATGGCTTGTGGACAGTGGTTGCACTAACCACATGACCTAAGATAAGGGACTTTTCAAAAATTTGGACACATCTGAAGTATCAAAAGTCAAAATTGGCAATGTTGAGCATATTATATTCAAAGGTAGAGGAGCTATAGTCATTGAAAGTTGCACAGGTAGCAAAATTATTTTTGATGATATGTTTGTACCTGAAATTGATCAAAATTTGTTGAGCATTGAATAGCTACTAGAGAAGGGATTTAAATTCATCTTTGAAGACAAACAATGTCTAATCAAGGAAACAGATGATAAGGAAGTTTTCAAAATCAAATGGGAGGCAAAAACTTCTCCCTAGATCTAATAGAGGAGGAGCAAGCAACCTATTCGATTACTTTAAGCAACACAGAGACTTGACATAAAAGATTAGGTCAAGCTGGAGTGCTAGCAATGCAAAGGAAGTAGTTGGTCCACGGCTTACCTCAATTAGAGTTTGATTTGCCAAACTACAAGGCTTGTCAATTTAGCAAGCAAGCAAGATTACCCTTCTCGCAATCCTTTTGGAGAGCAGTGGAGAAGCTATAACTCATACACACAGATTTGGCTAAACCTCAAAGTACTCTTTCATTCAACAGGAATAAATATTATATAATTTTTATTGATGAATTCACTAGAATGTGCTGGATTTATTTTCTCGAGTTCAAATAAGAAGTTGTTGATATATTCTGGAAGTTAAAAAAATAGGTTGAGAAATAAAGTGGTTGTCGGATCCAAGTTATAAGGTCTGACATTGGCAAAGAATCCACTTCAAAACAATTTAATTTGTTTTGTTAAGATTCAGGCATTGAACACTAACTTATAGCTCCATATACGCCACAACAAAATGGAGTTAGTGAAAGGAAGAACAGGACTATTATGAAGATGGTGAGGTGCATGCTTTATGAAAAATGACTGCCTAAAGAGTTCTACGCAGAGGCTGCAAGTACTGCTGTATTTCGTTTGAAAGGACTTCCCATCAAAGCTGTAGATGGGAAGACTCATTTCGAGATCTGGTATGGCTATAAGTCTTCTATCCAAAATTTTAAGATATTTGGCTGCCTATGCTTTACTCATGTGCCACAAAATAAGAGAGATAAGCTTGACAAAAAGGCCAAACCTGGTATCTTTATGGGATACAATACAATCTTTAAAGCTTATAGAGTTTTCCAATCTCATACAAGGAAAATTATAGTAACTAGGGATGTCCACTTCATGGAAAATTAGCAATGGTGCTGGAAAGACGCAGAAAACAAACATATTGTCGATTCTCTGCTAAATCAAGATGAGTTAGTGGATCACACTCCTGTAAGAGGGACTAGACTGCTCACTGATATTTACCAAAGATGCAATGTAGCAATTTTTAAGCCTGCTTGGTACCGAGAAGCATAAAAGGATTCCAAATGTAGGGCTACTGTACAGGAGGAGCTCTCTATGATTGATAAAAATCAGACCTGGGAGCTTGTTGAAAGGCATGAAAATAGAAAGGTAATTGGAGTAAAGTGGGTCTTTAGAAAAAAATAAATGTTGATGGATCAATCAACAAATACAAAGCAAGGTTAGTGGTAAAAGACTATGCTTAAATTTTCGGTGTAGATTTTTCTAACACGTTTGCACCTATTGCAAGGTTAGATTCAATCATGTTACTTTTAGCTATTGCAGCGCAAAAAGGTTGGAAAATTTATCAACTTGATGTAAAATCAGTATTTTTGAATGGATATATGAAGGAAGAAATCTTTGTCAAGTAACCTGAAGGTTTTGTTGTGAAAGGGCAAGAGGACAAAGTTTATAGGCTGAAAAAGGCATTGTATGGTTTAAAACAGGCTCCACGAGTTTGGTATAGCAAAATTGATGAGCATTTGGTGCAAATAGGCTTTGTTAAAAGCCCTAGTGAATCAACTTTATATGTCAAAGGTGATGAAGCAAATTGTTTAGGGGGTGTTTGGTTCTGGTTTTTTTTTCAGT
>JAOQMM010000173.1:12838447-12855225 GCA_027563515.1 Erythroxylum platyclados | reverse complement strand
TGTGTTTTCTAACCCATTGTCATTAATTCATCAACACTTTTGATTCATGAGAGAGGCCCTTCTTTCATCGTTTAGCTCTTATGTCACGAAAATTGTCTGACTTTTCTTGTGAGGAAACAATTTTGCCTTCCCACCAACTATGTTTTCCCCATTTGCGTTCCTCCACCACACTAGGCCTTACCACCATCAAACCCATTAAAGTCTTCTCTCAATTTCATTGACATGTCTCTCTTAAGAATATCATCATTATAGGGGTCATCCGATTGTGTTGAAAGATTCATTTTACCTGAGCTTTTTCTATCTGCCAATAATCATTTTGTTTTTAATATGTTAATCACGTAATTAGTATACGAAGATGGACTTTTTTGAGAGGTGTTGAGAAAGGAGGAAGAAGAAGATGATGTAGGAAAGTCGTGGCTTTAGGTGATTGCATGCATGTTTCATACATGTCACATCAAAGATTATTATAATAAGATTGTTATAATATGTACCTGATAAGTGTTGAGTAAAAGGAAGATAGGAGGAAGAACATTACAGTGGTAAGGAATTATATTATATTTAAATGTCACATCAAAAATTATTATAATATGTACGTTGATAAGTGTTGCTTGAGTGATGTATGATAGACATATTTTATTGATTAGAATGAATTATTATGTAATTTTTTAATTATATTTAATTTGTATATATTTTAATTTTAGTTATAGTGATAATTATTTAATTTAAAATTATAACGTATTATATTATAATTATTAACATCAAAGTATAATTACAAAAACTAGCAATACGTTGATAAAACTAAGCATATTTTTGTTTTTAATTTTTTATTACAAATTCCAATCAAACAGGTTTTTATTTTCAGTTTTTATATTACAAATTTCAACTAAGCTTGTTTTTATTTTTCTAAGAAAAAAAACAGAAATTAAAAATAGAAAATAGAAACCAAAAATCACAACAGAAAAATAAAAAACCAAACGACTCTTTGGTTATTTCCTTGTATGTTGATGGTCTTCTGGTTATAGGAAACAATGCTAAACTTATCCAACAATTTAAGGCAGACATGTTGCAAGCCTTTGAAATGACTGATCTAGGAGAAATGGCGTACTTCCTTGGAATGGAGATTCAGCAAAGTGGAAATGAGATCTTCATCAACCAGAAGAAGTATGCAAAGGAGATTCTGAAAAAATTTAACATGGAGGACTGCAAAAGCATGAGTACTCCGAGGTGTCAAAAAGAGAAGTTGTGCAAGAAGATGGAGCTAAACAAATGGATGAAGCATTGTACAGAAGTTTGGTTGGTTGCTTAATGTTTCTCACAGCTATAAGACCAGATATATTGCATGCTGTGAGTGTGTTGTCAAGGTTTATGAACTGTGCAAGTGAAGTTCACTTTAAGATAGCTAAAAGAGTTGTGAGGTATGTTAAGGGAACTCTAAACTACGGTGTCAAATTCAGTGCTAATCAGAATTTCAAGTTGCAGGGTTATTCTGATAGTGATTGGGGAGGTTGTTTTGATTATATGAAAAGTACCTTGGGTTATTATTTCAGTCTTAGATCAAGAGTGTTCTCTTGGTATTCAAAAAAAACAGGAAATTGCTGCATAATCAACAGCTGAATCGGAGTTTATTGCAACCACTTCAGTTGTAAATCATGCTTTGTGAGTGAGAAAAATACTGATTGATTTGTACATGGAGCAAAAGACAAGTACTGCAGTGATGGTAGACAACAAGGCAGCCTTAGCTATCTCAAATAATCCAGTCTTCCATGGAAAAGCAAAGCATTTTAATATTAAATTGTTTTTTTCTTAAAGATGTGCAAAAGGATGGTGTTGTTTGTCTGAAGTATTGCAAGACTGAAGACCAGATTGCAGATATTATCACAAAACCTCTTTCAAGAAGCAAGTTTGAGCTACTAAGGGAAAAGCTTGGAATTCGCAGCTTCTGATGCAAGGAGGAGTGTTTGATTATGTGCATCAGCTATAGATTTCTCTCCATATTTCTGTTGTTCTCGTTTTCCATATCTTTGACCAAATCAGTTTGGAATTTTAGTTCTAATATTTTGTTTAGCTTATTCTGTTACAAGTATCAGATTAGGAGATTTTCTTGCTATTATTTCTCAACTTCAGTTCCAGTTTTTTGTATTTAAACTGCTGCTGTTTCAATGAAAATTTCATTCAGTTCAGCAATATATCTCTTCCTATTTTTGCTTATTCCTTAGCCTTAACTACGTAAACTCCTAAATTACCAACTACTGCACCTTAACTTCCACACTTTGAAGTAGAAAATATCCATTAATCAATCCTCAAATATTGCCATCTCAACTTCTTAAAGAAATTACCTCTTGTTAATAAATATGGTGCTTAATGAGTTTAAAGGAAATTATTTAAAAATATAATACTTTATTAAAAATATTTTTATTATTTATAATAATAATAATAATGATCATCAAACTTTTTTCATTAAAAATATAATTTTTAAATTGCATACGCAACCAAAAATCTTTGCGCAAGTCAAAATAAAAATAAAGAAAATGACTATCCTGTAAAAAAATAATTCTCTCCAATGAAGTTATGCTGATCAACCTCCACAGAAACTATCGCATTGACCACCATATTGGTCTCTACCACCACCACGTTGTTCGCTATCATGGTCACTGCATGCCCCACAAGCTCAACAGGCACATCTTGAACGTAAAACGAGTACTGGAAATGGTTTATCTTGTTAGGGAAAATCAATAATGATGAGAAATCAGCCACCCACTTGGTCCCATTTCTGGCCACCGTGAGCCTCCCCACCGTAGACTTCAAGCTCATACCCCTAACGTTATTACGGTCAATCATCACCTGATCAATGCTAGTGAAGTTGCCGTCCACTTCAACTATAGGATTCATGTTAAATTCGTCCCCTTTAAACATGTTATCAACAATATTTAATCCCGATATTTTACCTTTAATGGACCGTAACAACACGTTGGCATTTCCTAAGAATAGCCCGTCTGTAACATGAACGTTAAGTGGATCTTCGATGACAATGTTTGTGTAATCTAAGTAACAGTTATTGATCCTAGTTAATGTTCCACCTGGTTTTACTAATATTCCTACGCCACCAAAAACGTTAGCTTTGTTGTAACAGTGTACCCCCGTGATTAGATTGGCCTCACCCCTGACCAATACACCAACTTCTGCCGAAAAGATTGCAACTTCTGAAATGACATTGTCGTTGGATTCCAGATCAATGGCAGTGCCTGAAAATGTCCTCTCTCTTTTATCGCCACCAATTGTTGGGTGTTGTCCTAGGAAGCATCTTGATATGAAGATCTCATGGCCTTTCAGAACCAAGATTCCCTGCGTATTGAAATGTAAGAAAAAGCAATTGTCAACACGAATCCTGACAGAATCAACAATCAAAATTCCTCCTCCTCGTTGGCTCGAGTCGAATAAAATGTCGCGGAAGGTGATATCCTCGTAGTAAATTCTTCTGCCTGGGATTGTAGATTTTGGAGACCGTAGTTCAACCAAATGACGATCACTTGGAAAAGTATCTGATGCCCGCAATGTCCCTTTCTGTACCTGAAATGAACTGTGTCAATATCCTTACTTGCATCACTAAATTTTTTTTTTTCTATACTTCACAAAAATTTAAAAACAAAGGAAAGGGTATGACAGAGAAACACTTGTGAGACTAACCACAACATTGCCTCTGCCACAAGGCAACCTGATTGGTCTACTGATCTTGTAATTTCCACCTTGCAAGTCAATAACAACACCACCCAAGTCATGCACATCTCGCAGCAATTCAAGCTCATTTTGCACTTGAAAGGCATCGTACACAGTTTTCAATATGGCCTCACTGCTCTCTTGCACACAATTTGGGTCTGCTCCATACCCTATTGGATAAAATACTTTTCCAGCCTGTCATGGAAATTTGGAGAAAATCATCAAACTATTCACATATTAGCAAAGAAGCGAAAATATAAGATGTTCTCACCCTTTTGGGGACTGAAGCTTGACGAGACGGGAAAGGACCATGAGTAGTGAATACCTGCAACTTTTGGTGAAATTCTTGTAACTTATGTGGTGAGATTGAACAATTTGCTCCGTGTATCAGAGCTAATAACAGGAAGCACCATGCTGATAAAGGCTTCATCTTTTTCATACGGCAGATTCAGAAAAAAGGGCATGGGCTACTGGGAAATGGTGACACCCAGGTACCGTGCCATCTTCACTTCCAAGCAATCAAAAAAACAAAAAAAAATTGTTTGTGTGCAAAGAAACATGATTCAATGGTCAATATAGAGCCTCACGGTCAGGTTTCTGGAAACATATCTTTTTAAAGATCCATTTTGTTTTTGACAGATAGAAGATTCAGACACTGTAGGTAAAATTGAACCTTTATCTAACTTGAAAAAGATTGAGACAGAAGGAAAGGAGCACTTCTAAGACAAAGCTCTATTTTTCCTCACTGGAGACTGAATCTGATCTGGTTGACTACCACAAAATTGGGGCTTTGTCGTCATCAAAGGTTCATTGAACTTACCTTTTGAAACAGATTTTACAGCAACAGGTAATAGAAAAGCACGATTTATGTCAGCTAGAAAAACGAAGAAGATCGGTAACAGAAGTGGCATTAAATTTAACCAAAGAAGTTGCATTGAATTGTTGCATCTGTAGCCTACGGAGCTTTATAACGTTTTATAGGTTATTCTACACGTTGACAAGAATCTAATGAGTTAAGCCTCAAAGGGGTGGCCACCTTTGCTCGAATTTTTATTAATTTTTAATTAAATTTATTGTTTGATTGAATTATCAATTTGTTAAATAATTTATTTATTATATGTACTTTTTGATTTTTTTAAAGTTAAAATAAATAGATTAAACACCTCAAAAAGGAGAATTCAAAACCTATGCTTGATATAATTTTACATGACTTATTCAATGGTTCGACAATTCTGATATCAATCTAGTAAAATAATTGTGGGTCATAGACATTACAAGGTAAAGAAAATAAAGATGTGAAACCATGATGGAAAAAGAGCCATAGATTGAGGGGATCTTTCAAAGTTAGTTAAGCTGTCATCAGTTTAAAAAGTTCCAATAAGTACACAAGTGAGGGATAAGTAGTTATAGGAGCATAGTGGAGAAACATCCCATTGGCTATTCATCTCTAAAGGTTGATCCTTGATAAACTTAGTTTTCAATTAAGGTTAAGAGGAAGGTTCCTCCTAAATATCATACTCGCTATGCAATCTAAATGAATTCTATTGGCAAAACTAATCAATTGATTGTAAATTGGCTTATAGTTTGGATATCTTTTGCATCATTTTGGAATATTTTTAACTTTCCATCTTGACATTAAAGATGACATAAAGAAAAGATTACAGAGAAAATTACTGCATTTGAAGAGGAGATGATTTAATATTTCAGGCATCTATTCATAAAGCCTATAATCAGTATTATTAAGTGGAGATCCTTTGATTCTATTCATATTTGTGGGTCTTTGGTTGATTTATAACTAAAGAGTAAATGAAACATTAAATATTTTGTTTGAACCACTTAAATTTCCTCTAAGTTATAGGTTGTAGGGGTTCTTTGAATAATGTTAGAAAGGATTTAATTGTGAAACTTTTAGCGTTGTGTCTCATTCAAATGATTGTTTCTTCTATAATGAAATTTAAATTATAGCTTAATGTGGAGTCCTTGAAGCTTAAGAAATCTCTATGATTGCGTGTTTCAGTCATTTCCTAAAAATTGTCCTTTATCTTTTTGTAAATTGGTATAATGTGTTTCAAGTAGTTGAAGTTTGGGATTAGATTGAGAGGTCTAAGGTTATTCATATAGTCAAATAAGAAGCTAATGTTTTCACCATTACCAACTAACATCTTTAGTGTCTTTTCTAATGGTATTCCTCGTCTTTAACAAGTAATTGTAGTCCATAAATTGTCAGCCTTAGCTTGGACATACTAGAAGCTCTCTCTTTTGAGAAATTTTGTGTGCTTTCATTTGACCTAAAAATAATCCTTTTTAAAGACTAAAATGTATTGAAACCAAGGACTAGACCCGTAATAAGTCTTTTACATATTGAAAGAGTCTGCTTAAATTACACTTAACATCATTAGAACACATATAGGTATCTCCTAAAGAAACCACAATTGAAGTTACCTATTACATTACAAGTAAAAAGTGTTAGTTTATGCCCTATAGTCAATCGATTGGTTGTAGTTTAGTGACAAAATAATTAATAAAGACATTCTTTATCTTTATGTATTAATTACATTTAATGTTTTAATATTAAAGGTAAAATCCCTAGAATAATTACTGTGTAATTGAAATTATGGTGAGATCATAATTATGAGATTCAATTTAAATTTATGTATTATTCCTAATTGTTCCTAGTTGTAGTTTTATCAAGATAGGATATTGATGAAACAGTAAAACTAGCACATATTATGTTTCTTTCTTATGAAGAAAGTAATTGATCTCATAAATTAAAGTATGAAGATACTTAAACAAATATGTGGGGGATTATTAGAGAATAAGTTATTGAACTGACCTGACTATGAGAATCCCAAATGGAATATTACTTATGTGTTTGTGGATTTTCTCATAATGATGGTTATATAATTGATCTTTAGACTCGAGATTACCAAGGTATCTCGTATGGGAATTACCATACTACTATTTTAGGATAACTTAGTTAGTAGTACTTGGATGTAGTATGAACTTTATAGAGATAGTTGAGCAAGTCAATAAAGAATTGGTTACTCTAAAGTAATTAAAGAGAATGTTCTACTATTCTTAATTAGTAGTGACTTATAGAATTCTCTAGTTAGAGTGTATTGACATTTGAAAAGGCATTTTGAAATTTCAATTATAAATTAATTACGAGTTAGCAAGAACAAACATGATTGGATATAAAAGAGTAGACATCATATCCATACTCTGTTCAATTGGAATATTGGATGACAAAAGGATTAAATTATACATCATAACTATGCAAGAATAGGTTAAGTCAAACCACTTTTATATTATTGATATTTGGGTGGTCATGACATGTTACTAGATGTCAATTTTGATTTATGATTATAAATGATTTAATTGAAAAATTAAAGATAAATTAAAAAGAGTTTTAATTTATCAGATTTTAATTATGAATTAGAATTAGAATTTATAATCATTATCAATATATTAGGAACCTAATGGATCACACATTAAAGAGCATTTTGTGAAGAAAAATTTAATTTTAGTTAAGATTGACTTAATTATAAAGTTTGAGAAACTGTAGCGATCAAATATGAGATATTTGATTTTATTAAAATTAAATTAATTATTATTAGAGTTTAACTTTAATTATAATTAAGATATTTAATTTTAATAGAAATTTTAAAACCCTAATACTATTTCTATAAATAGGAATATACATCAAGGAGCTAGCACTCTTGCTTAATTCCTCTCAAGAGTTGAGAAGCTGCTTTGTGGATACCGTCAGAGATTAGACAAGTGAACAGTTTATGGTTGACACATCAAAAAGCTTTCAAACGATGAATTAGATACGATTTCTTATTTTACGATTCATGTTTTATTATTCAAGTTATTCAAATTATCAAGATACGATCGGAAACTATAAAAAATTTTATTTTTTGCTGCGCTCGTGATTCGATCACGATTGGTTTCTGACAAAAAGTGCATACAAGGTAATAACCACTAGTACCAAAATATAGATTCAGTTTTCAAACCTAATCTATATTCGAGAAATTAGGATCACTAAAATTTAGTATCAACTATACTAAATAAAGGTAATTTTTACTAAAACTAATATAAATGTAAAAAAAGCAGGTAATAGGTTGTATGCCATAAAAATAAAATAAAATTAGAAATTTAAACATAATTCTCACTCACACTATTTTATTTAAAATAATTGCCCTCACTGCTTTGCTAGAAAGATTACTCTAATCTCTTTAATAGGCTGGGATCTCATTTAAATTTAGTAAGTCTTGAATTTTCTAAACAAACCAACAAAACTTAAATTAGGTCATGACAACTTTATCATTCACATATCATTTGACTCCTAAATCTGTTAGGTGACAATTGTTATTTAAAGGTTTAAAGTTAGGAGAGTAATATTGGAGAGTGATATAGCAAAAATATTTTGGATATAACTTCCTTTACAAATATTGGATTGAAGTGGTTTAAAAGGCATTGAAAATTTAATGGAAAATAATTGGAAATTATAATAAGGAGAAAAGTACAATTTTATTTGATCAACTAAATTGAAGGCATTTGATTAGCCATAAATCAATCGATTGTCTAGAACATTACTTAATCCACATTCAACTGAATGTAATTCGATCACATGATAGTAATAAGTATAAAATCACCCTAAACAATCATATTTCATTAAAAAAGGGAAGGTATTTATGTTATCAATGATTAGGAGTTTAAAGGATCCCATAAAAAGTGTTTATTAAAACTAAATAAGTTCAGAGAAATAATAGAATAAAGAGAATAACGTGTTACACCAAATAAAAGATTTGAGTTATAATGTTGATATTGTATTTTAATGTGAGAAATTTTAGTTATAGTGAAACTGTTATATCTCTTAAGATAGTTTATATGTTTGAAAAGATTAGGAGTGTGTTCGAAAGAGTTATAAATCATTTAAGCATATCTTTTAGTATTACTCTTTTACTTACTTAGATATTACTTTTACTTAGTTAATTATGTTAAATATATTTATCTATATCTTTTGTTTGATTGCTATATGGGGTGTTACTTATCTTGATTATGATTATATTATACAAGATCTTAATAATAACACTAAGAATAAACTTTCTCAAAACAAATATACATAACGTGTATAGACTAGACACCTGAATCTATAAAGCTATCAGCTCAAAGATATCAATGATACTTTAGCATTTTTTATATTATTGCCAGTTATTATTCCCACTATGACATCAACCACAACACCCATTGCATAACCCAATTTTTTTTCACTCTCACTCTAATTTTTTTATGTTCTCGTTGACATGCTTCTTATCGCTATTGTTGTAATGGGCAGTGATCAAGTGGTCTTCCCATATTTGGAAATCCTTTATGCCCCATTTTCTATTTTCCTTATTTACTGCCTCTACTAGGTTTTGGTTAATCTCTTTAGATGATTTAAGTATGGTGCACCAAATTTGATTGCTTGCGCCCTTGATCCTTTTTCCTTTACTTTAAATTCAATTTTTTGCAACACTGATATGCTTTTAGTATGATGGGTTTTATGATTTACTGATTTAGTAATCTCATATTAATGGAAAGTGCTTATAGTTTCCAAACTTCAGGGGCATAATTTTTGTAGGATTTTTTGATTCTGTAATCAAAATTTTCTTAGAACCCCTTTGGAAAGCTGAGTTTGACAACTTTAGATGAGTTTAGGATTTCTACATAAGATTGTGTCATAGAGCTAAGTCATTGGTTATACTAATGGTTTTTTAAGCAAATATCTTCTTATAATTGATATAACTACTTTGTTAAATTTTGAATCCTTAATTGGATAATCTACGATAAAGACTTAACCTCAGTTGAAATTCTTATGTTGTTCTTTGTTTTTACTATAATTCCTCATAGTTAATTACCTAACTATATAAGTGTTAATAAACTTGAGTTAACTTGCTAACAACTCTATAGGGTCTTCTAGAATTCTATAGGGACTGTTTAGTGTCACTAATTTCTAGAACTCTATAGGGTCTAAATAACTGATAATTGAAGTCATATAACTCTTAGGTAAGTCACTTAGACTTGGTTTTGGTATTGATGACTGTAAACCATAACACTTATAAAGATTCACACCCAAATCTTTTTCTTTCGAGATATGTATTTTTCATTTAATTTTAATTGATCGATACCTATTGATGGTTACTAGCTGTGAATACTCAACCTACAGGAGCCTCTATAACCATTTACGACTAACTATTGATTTATTTTTTAATTATTTATTTTAAGTCAATTAAAGTTCATATTAGGCTTTTCTTCCACAAACTCATTTATTAGATTCTTCTATCTAAGAATTAGTCGTGAGGTTTTATATAATCCTTTGTCATATTACAAGTATAGTTCTCGCTTAACTTGAAATTATTTTATTTTTTTCTCCTTTTCAAGTTAGTGAGAATCCTTAAAACCATTGTGCATAAGCTCCTACTAGAATGAGTGGAGTGGCAGTGTTCTTACTTTATTACATAGGTTTGAGACTATGTTTATTTGCACAGGTTATTAGTTTTTTGTGTTTGGTTTTGCTCTGTCTTTAGATAATTGTTAATTTTTTTCCTTTTAATTGGCCCCTTTTAATCTCCACCCCTTGTTTCCTTTCTCAAGTAATCTTAAAGTTGATTAGGAACTTGTTTTATTTGTTCTCTATAACTTTTGTTAGGTATTAGGGTAAGAGTGGTGGCTTTGACTTTTGATGAAAGAGCAAGAGCTAGTCCTTCGATAAGTTTTGGGTCTAGGAGAAGAGAAAATGTTGACAGATTACAGATAGGTTTCTGGAACATTGGGAAAATTACAGGGAAGTCATTGAAATTAGTGAAGATTTTAGACAAACATAGGATTCATATAGCATGCATCCAGTAGACAAAGTGGATAGGGGCTAAAGTGAAAGAAATTACTGAGTTCAAACTTTGGTATTTAGGGTGTTTGAGGCAATAGATTTGGGTAAGTATCTTGATTGTCAAGGAACTCATGCATCATTTGGTAGAGGTAAAGAGGACTAATGATAGGATTTTATCCTTAAAAATCGTGGTGAAAGATGTTATTTTCAATGTAGTATGTGCTTATGCACCCCAAGTATGATTGGATGAACAATTTAAGTGTCAATTATGGGAAGAGCTAGATGAGGTGATTCAATAGATTCCCCTTGAGGAGAAAGCTATTCTAGGAGGAGACTTTAATGGTCATATAGGGGCAACCTTGGACGTATATTCATGGGCTTTTAGGGGTTTTACCTACGAAGATAGGGACGATAGTAGGATACTTTGTTGGAATTCGTGATAGCATTTGAGTTGGTGGTAGTCAACTCATTTTTTTAAAAAAAGAGGAGCACTTGGTGAGTTTTAATAGCATAATCGTGAAGACTCAAATTAACTACTTCCTTGTAAGGTAGAACGATCGACCTAGTTGTAAAGATTGCAAGGTAATACCTAACGCTTACTTATCAACTCAGCATAAATTGTTAATTATGGATATTATAATTAAAGGTTGGATAAAGAATATAAGTCCTTATAGGTAACCAGAGTCAAATAGTGGAATTTGAAAGAGGATACAATGGAACAACTTAGGGATAAAGTAATGATTGGAGAAGAATAAAAATTAGAAGGAGATGCTAACTAGATGTAAGAGAGAATAGCAACTTTTTTAAGGAATACAACTAAAGGGATCTCCGGTGGTTCTAAAGGGACTAGGAGTAGTAAGATGGAGTCTTGGTGGTGGAATAAAGATATACAAGAAAAGGTTAAGATCAAGAAGGTTGCCTATAAATCTCTATTGGATAGCATCACAGAGGTAGAGATGGTAGTTAATAGAGAAAGTTACAGAATGTTAAAGAAGATAGCCTCAGAATCTAAAAATAGAGCTTAAGAGAAATTATACCAATAATTGGAAACTAAAGAAGGAAAAAATGATATAATTAAGTTGGCGAGAGTTAGGGAACAGAAATCAAGAGACTTAAATCAAGTTTTTTGTATAAAAGATGAAGTAGGGTAGTGCTCGTGGCTAAAAATTACATCAAGAGAAGTAGGCAGAGATACTTTTATAGCCTTTTAAACGAAGGCATAGAGGACAATATTTCTTTAGGTGATCTTAGCATGTTCGATATGTATTGTAACTTTACTTGCTACTGGTAGATCACAAAGGAAGAAAAAGCTTTGAAGGAAATGAAAAGTGGAAGGGCAGTAGGACCTGATGAGATACCCATAAAGGTGTGAAAAAGCCTAGGCTTAGAGGTTCTTACTTGGCTACCCAAGCTATTTATGTGATCCTCAAATCTAGCAAAATATCAAATGAGTGGGGACTTATTATGCTAATTCCTCTATACTAGAACAAAGCGGAGATTCAAAGCTGTAATAACTATAGAGGCATCAAAATACTTAATCACACCATAAAGTTATGGCAGCAGGTGATTGAGAAGAGAATGAGAAAGGGTGCATCTATCTTAGATAACTAATTTGATTTCATGCCGAGAAAGTCCATGACAGAAGCTATACATATCTTTATAGAATATTATATGGAAAGATAGCGTAACCTTCACATGGTTTTTATTGATTTAAAGAAGGTTTATGACAGGGTACCTAGGGAAATCATATGGAAGTGTTTAGAAGATAAGGGAGTTCCTATGACCTATATATAGGTTATTAAGGATATTTATGAAGATTTAAAGACTAGAGTAAGGATGATAGGAGAAGACATAGAGCATTTTTCTAGAAATATTGTTGAGCTCCATTTTGTTTACAGTAATGATAGATAAGCTTACTTAGAATATCCAAGGAGATGTGCTTTGGTATATGTTGTTTACTGATAATATTTTTTTAGTGGATAAGACAAAAGAGGGTGTTAATGTCAAGTTAGAACTTTGGAGGGATACGCTAGAGTTGAAGGGCTTTAAATTGAATAAGACTAAGACTGAATACTTAAAGTGTAACTTTTTTAGCCATAGGGTGGCTTTCTATATGGAGTTAAAGATTGGTTAAGAAGTTATACCATAAAAAGAGTGTTTTAGGTATCTAGGATCTATCATCCAAATGCATAGAGAGATTGATGAAACATAGTTTACTATATTAGATTAACGTGACTTAAATAGAGGGGTGCATCATGAGTTTTATATGACAAGAAGATACCACTCAAGTACAAAAGTAAATTCTATTATTTAACGATTAGGTCAACCATGCTCTGTAGGACATAATGTTGGCCCATAAAACAAATGTATAGTCATAAGTTAATAGATGCAGAGATGAGAATGCTCTGTTAGATGTGTAACCTTACTAAAAGAGATAAGGTCATGAATATAATGGTAAAAGAAAAATTAAGGATGACTAATATTAATGAGAAATTAAGAGAGACAAGGCATAAGTAGTTCAAACATATTAAAAGGAGACAGAAGATGTGAGAAGATTTTACTTAAAAACTATAACAGGGAAAGAGAAAGGCCTAAGAAGAAATAAGAGCAGGAGATCATGAATGATATGGCTCTGTTGGAACTTACCAAGGACTTGTTCTCAATAGAAAACTCGTACTAATATATGGACAAAAGAATCTCACATTGAGAGGTCCTTCTCTTTATCACAAGTCTTTTAAACATTTTCATTCGATTCTAATATTTTGTATTACCCTAAACATTTAACATGTAGTACTTTCCCTTAGTTATTTAACCTAAGCACTTCTTTACTAGCCTAAACATTTTCTTACAATGACTTGTTAGTTTTATTTATCTATTTCTATTCTTTCTTGTTTGTAATTATTTACTTATTTTATCTTTTATTTTATTTTTTACCTTAATCTATATTTATTGTATTATTGTATTATTTATATTTGTATTTGTATATGTATTTATTTACTATTATTATTATCTTTTATTTTTATTTTTATTTTATTTTTAATTTTACTTTTATTATTTTAATATGTTTCTTTTTATTTTTCTTTTGTTTTATATTTTGTTTTTATTTTAATATGTATTTTATATATTTTTATCTTTTTATTTTAATTTTGATTTATTAAAAATTATTCAAAAACTTTTTTCTTTTTTCTTTTTCTTTTTTTTCATTTTTCTGTAAATCTATCAAAAATAACTTCTCTACTAGTTAGGAGTAAGGTTAGATCCTTTTGGACATCTCTAAACCCTACATTTTAGCAAGGCTTCTACTAAGATGTTGTTGTTGTTGTAGGTATCTCAAATATACTCCTTCCTATTTTTAAACAAGTTCATATCATTGAATTAACTATTTTTGCGTAAATATATAGATTATTCATTGTCACATCTGTTTTATAAATTATCAAAAAGTTAAATTAATGCAGGGTCACTCAATTTAATTAAGCCATTAAATGCTATTTAGACAACACACAAAGAATTTATTTTTTTCATTCAATATGAATACATATGGAGATTCACTATTATTTCATTCATGAAAATTACACTTTAAGGTGAAATCAAACTTAAGTACGTCAAGAGTGAGGAGCAAGCAACTCATATATTCACCAAAGGATTAGGTGGAGCAAAATGTAAAAAGTTTAGAAAAAGATTCGATGGAACCTCCAAAATAATATTACAAGAGAGTAATTTTTGGGGCAAAGTGTTAAAAATCAACTACTTTAAACTTTTAGAATTTTCCTTTTTCTTCAAAGATCTTTTCTTTAAGTAAATTTATAATTATACGTTTATACGTATCTAAATTATCTTTACAAAAATCCACCATCTTATAATTAGTCATATCTATGTTTATCTAATAAGTGATAAAATATCATCTTACCTCCTCTTGTAATTAGTAGTAATATAATTATAAAAAATGTCTTTATTTCAAGATCTTATGAAAACATATCTTATTGTTTATTATTAATTGTATTACGTAATAACAATCCAACCTCCAACAATAGGAATGATAATGTAAGTTTAGAAATAAGAGAGAATATAAAAGAAGACAGAAGTACGAGGAGAATCAGAGTGATGAAGAATAAAGTGAGGAAGTGTAGTAAGATTGTGTGTGATGGTGTTGTGCAGCTGAGTTCCAACTCAATTAATTATAATGTTGTTTGTAAAGTTCACTTTGTTATCACTTGTTAGAATCTAATAATAAGTATGTCGTGGACTTGGCAAGATTGCATAGCACTTTTCATGGAAGAGGTTAGTGATTCTTCATCTTAAAATGAAAAAGAGGAACACGTCAAAAGGTTGAGCTCTAGATTATTAATCTGACAAACTCTAGAACACTTCTCCGAATATTATACAAAAAGTCAACAAGCGACTCCACTAACTAAAGCTCTGTGAAGCTTATAAGCTAAGCAAATTTACTCTACATGACAACAACTTTGGCTTCTCCAATCATATTAAACTGGTCAACATAAACCGAAACCGACGCCCTGACTGGCTTGTCAGTCTCCACAACCACCGTATTGTTGCCCATATTTGTAACTGCATGTGCCGGAAACTCTTCATCCATATTCTCAACGTAAATGGAGTACTGAAAATGATTAACTCTATCAGGAAACACCAACAGGGATGAAAAATCTGCTATCCATTTTGTTCCATATCCTGCCACAGTCGTTTTTCCAACGGTTGATTTTAATGTCATGTCATTCACATTGTTGTGGTCAATCACTACCTGATCAATCTGAGTAAATATGCCATCCACTTGTAACATAGGTGGCAAATCGTTTTTGCCCTGACCTGAGAACATATTATGCAGTATATTTAACCCTGATATCTTGCCTTCAATTGCTTTCAGCACTACGTTGCCACCTCCCAAGAAAAAACCATTAGTGCAATGAACTTGATTTGGATCTTCCATGACTAGAGCGTTATAATCCAAATAGGAGTTGTCTATCCTGGTCACTGATGCTCCTTTTTTCACTAAAATTCCTACGCCACCCCAATACGTGGCCTTGTTGTAAGTGTGTACATTCTTCAGAATGTTGGCTTGACCGCGTAGTAGCAGACCGATCGCTGCCGAGAAAACGGTGACGTCTGTGATTGCGTTGTCGTTGCTGGACAGCTCGATGGCTGTGCCCGTGACGTTTCTCTCGTCAGGGTCGCCTCCGATGCTCGGTTTTTGGCCGAGGAAGGAGTTTGATACGAAGATCTCGTGGCCTCCGTTTACTATAATGCCTTGTGTTGTGAAGTGTATGAAGAGGCAATCCGTAATGCGAATTCTGACTGAGTTTATGATGCTAACCCCTCCTCCTTGATAACCTGAATCGAAGAGTACGTCCCTGAAGGTGATGGCCTCGTAGAGGATACTATTGGTTGGAGACAATAGTTCAATGAGATACCGATCTTTGGGGAATGTGTCGGATGCTCGTAGTGTTCCTCCTTTTATCTGCATCAGATTTTAATTTAATTTACACAGGTTATATTATTAGTTAGTTTTTTTTTTGGAAAATATTATTAGTTAGTTACATTAATTATTAATTACAGGGAGGGGAAAGAACAACTTAATTTCCTTTAAGAATAGAACAACGATGAACATAACCACATGGGAATAGGTTATGGCACTGAACTGGGCATATGGAAATGCCTCAGTTCTAGCAAACCTTGTTTTGATCATTAATTTCGCAATAAAAACTACTATCCAACCTAACTACTAACTGTTTTTTAGTCAAGGCTCAAAAGGATTCGCATTCATGGTTTTCAAGCTTTTTCTTGGAGGAAGTTAAAAATAAAGGGCATGGCAGGTGAAAGTCTTGATTCAAGAGACTGTGACTGTGGAAGCATTAATGTGGCCACATCCAACGCTACGGCTGTCTTAGTTAATGCAATCTTAACGTGTACTCACTATTGCTGCAACATCCACAGATGTTACCTTTGTACCATTAATCAAGCAAATCCAATATCTACTCTAAAAAAAGTGAAATGTTCGTATATCCTACACGCTTACTGTGAGATAATAGAGTGAAAGATATTTTGGTTACCTTAACTCTAGATTATCAGATTAGATATCATCTTCTTGAAAGGATTCTCGACAGTCTAAATGCATGATTTTAATAACTACAATTGTTCAAAACCAATTTGTTTAATCCAAATATGATAAAAACGCTTCCCA
>JAOQMM010000173.1:12826113-12838347 GCA_027563515.1 Erythroxylum platyclados | reverse complement strand
CAATTGAAGCTTCTTTTTACTTGTGTTGTGACTTAGCGCCATTTTTACTGTCCCATATCAGTTGCTGATACTGGGCTATATTGAACTTTTTAATCCAAATTTTTCCCTTAATTGCTTTTAATACTGAATTGTTCTTGACTTTAAACGTAGAATTTGTAATGGTAAGTTATTTAGAACTCTTCCAACTTACTGTACTACCACTTAAAGTGAAGTACCCTGACTGTGATCCACTATAGTATCTAAATACCCTTGAATTCTTAGTTTAGCTCCCCATAGTCTAAGAAAACATCTTTAGTCTTTCTCAAGTACTTAGCCATCTAGTGACTATCACTATGATAGAATTGAAACATGCTCCTTATGCTCAAAGCATAAGATACATCTAGTTTAATGTATAACATCTCATACATGATTGATAGATGGATATTTGACTATATTTTACCACACATATTTGATATATTTTGCTTGATATTTTATACTTTTATCATGTATTTGGTACTTAATTTACTCCAAGTGTGTTTACAGGTGATAATTGTCTTCATGGACTTAAAGGAGAGGAATTCGAGTGAAAATGCGACTAAAATTGAAAAAATAGCAATTTGGAAGAAGTGCATGGTAGTGCACTTCTACAAACTTATGCACTTTGCGATATCTGATGTACCTTGATTATGTACGCACATGTGCACGGGCGTTCACACTAGTGTGCATAACCCAGAAACCTAGAATTCAACATAAAATGACGTTTCGTGGTAGAAAGGAGGAGAAGACTTTCGGGAGGCAATTTCCATATGTGGAGTTGTTCTCTAAGTGCAATTTTGGTCCAGAGAAGTGAGAAACACAAATATTTCATCGAAAGATCCATCGAAATATAAAATCAAGCTTCTACATCATAAGAATAGTCGATAAAAGACATTTAGGGAGATTTATAATTATGAACCCGTTATTTTTTATTTGTTTTTCTTTCAATGTATGTTTGATTTCATATTCGATTATGTGTAACTAAATGTCCAGTTAGTATTTAGGTTAGATAAACCTTATGTTAATACTTTGACATGATTAGATTCTTTTATTAATGCAATTGGTGGTTTGATGTATTGTGATCTGATTAGGCGTTTTATTTATGTTTTAATAACCCGAGATATTAGATTATAACCCGATTTCATGCAGAGAGATTGAGAAATCCTAGTGTGAATAGATCTACCGTAATTAGAAGAAGTTGATTGCAACCCTAGGGTTAACTTTCTTTTCTTGTTATTTATATTAAGGATTGGCCCTTCAAAATCTAATTCATACAAACCATTCATAAGTAATCCAAATCTATAATAAGAATCATTGTAAAATGAACAACTCTAATTCTAATTAATAAATACAAATCTATTCAAATCTAAATAAGAAATGGAAATGATGTTTTTAGTAATAACTAGAACATAATAAAAATTATCTAGTTCTAGTTCAAGGTTAGAAGGCAAAGCTATAATATAAGCTCCTACAGCTAATGCAACAACTCTTACTCCCTTGTAGACTCGTAAGTCCTTTCCACCTTTCCTCAATGATCTTCTCGTTATTAATATCTACTAGTTATTAGAAATATGAGAACCAAATCTAGTATCTAATAGCCAAGAGTGTGGTATAGAAGTGCAAAGATTAATCTCAATAATAAACATACCTAAAGAAGTAGCCCCCTCGAACCTTTTATCTTTCAGCTTAGTAAAACAAGTTTTACAATCCCTCTTCTAGTGTCCATTGTCTCCTCAATGTAAATATGTGCCCTTATCATAACTCTTTTTCTTGATACTACCATTTGCTTTTGCAACTTTGGTATAAGCCCTTTTTTGTTGTTTTATTCTTTTAAGAGCACTTTTTATTGCTTTTAGAAGAATCCTCAACAAGAGCAGAACTGGATTCCTTTTTAAGGGATCCCTCTTCAGTCTTAAATATATTTAGAAGGTCATGTAATGAAACATCAATTTAAGTAATATAAAAGTTCATAATAAACTATGAAAAGCCTGGAGTAAAAGACTGAAGCAATAAATCAATGTTTAACTTATAGTCCATAACATAACCAAATTGGGTTAATTTTAAAATATAGCCAATCATCTTCAGTACATATAACTCAATTACGATCCTTTTGCCATCTTGCATTAATATAATATATCCCATAGCTTTCCACCTTATTTTGTATACCAAACAATTTCTTAAGATGTAAAATTATAATTGGATCATCCATGTTTTCATACTACTTTTGAAGCTTAAAAGATAACTAGCCAATATCACATATTTAGCTTATTCAACATCATCAATATGATGGTGATATCACTCCTAGACTTTATTAGTTGCATTAGTATTTATCTTTAGTAGAAGTGGATTATTAAGAAAATACAATTTATTTTCTTAGCTAAAAATAGTTCTCAAGCTTCTAGCCAATTTGTGAAATTGGGTCCAATAAGCTTATTAGCATCCAAGATGCTCCTTAAGGATATATCAATATTCATTTTTATCTAAGAGATAAAACAACAAGTATTAGTTTTAGCCACAAAATCAAATAAAATAACGACTTTAATAAATATTTGAGTACTCTTATTATTTCATCCACAATAATAGCCCTTACTATTAAATCGAGAAATTATCAAATAATTTTCTAATGGGTTAGGATCCCATTTAAACTAAGTTAATCTTAAGTCACTCAACAAATCAACTTACTTTGAATTAGTTAGATAACAGTTTTATCAATCACATTTTTATGACTTCTAGATTTGTTAGGTGGTAACTCTTTGCTAAAATATATCTTATATACTATTCCTAACCATGCCTTTAAATTCATATGATAAGTCACTCATCTAAATCATACAAATTTGGTTAAGTATATTAATTCAAGATAAAACATATTTAGGTTAACGGAGCCTTGGGTCACTCAACAAGCCTTACAATAAATAGAACTTTGATTTTATTCTTAAATAGTGGAAGGCAAATATCATGTTCTTAACATGTACTTAATATTAAGTTAAGGGATTATAATTTCAAAATTTTAGGTTTCATAAAAAAATAATCTTATTATATTAATAATCTCTATGAACGAAAATCTATTAAACCTTTGCTTGATTCTAATTATTGATTTGATAACTAATTTAATTTTATAATTTAAATCTTTAAAAAATTAAACTAAATTCCAAAATATTCATAATAAAAATAATTCTTTGAAAAAAAATCAGACATTTAGGAAAACACTTTATCAAACTTATTAGTAATTTAAACCAATTAATCTCAATTAAATAATTTTAATTAAAAAGGGAGGTCTAAAACATATAAAAATTAAAATAAAAGTGGAATGGGGAATGCCCATGCAAACCTATAAACATTTTATGTTAGGCGTGTGCAACCTTGCATTTATAGCATCTTCTCACCAGATACTTGTCCCTATATGGGGCGCGTGCAAGAGTTTTTCTTTGCTAGGGTTTTGTTCTTTTCTCTACCATCGTCTCCCTTCTATTTTTACGCTACCACCTGCTCCTCCGTTGCTCTTGTCCCTATCTATGTTGCTTCTGTCTAAATGACTCTCCCTTCTGTCGATGTGTTTCTCCTATTTTGGGTGAGTTTTCACCATTTTTACCACTGGCAGACATCTCCACCAGTGATTTGAATAGCAGTATGGATGAGGCTAGGATCCTCATCCATCAACCAATTTATCTAAATCAAACACACCCAAACAAAAAGTTGATTTGAACATAAAACTAGGGGATATGCATTTTTGTTCTCCAGATTTAATTCAACAAAGATTCGATACACACAACCCAGACAGCCACTGATTCATCAAACCAAAACAGAAACTAAGTTAAGGGAACATGTATAGATCATACTGTTTTGTAGATATCAAACAAGAAGCATATTATGTGGGGAAATGCAATTGTGTTCTCCTATCTAATTCAACACTAATGCAGATCCATAAAACTTACGGGAGCTATATTCTAGGTTTTCATAAACAACAATTTTTTAAAGAGAAAGAGAAAAAATATAACTATTTTCCTTAAACAAGATCAACAGGGTTACAGAAGGAGAAAAAAACGTATGAGTGCCTTGGTTCATTAAAAAAAATTAATGCCTTAATTTTCTCAATTGAATAACAATCAACAATTGATTCAAGTTAAACAATTAAAGTAGGCTCTGATAGTACTATTGGGAAACTAACCATGATCTAATCACGAGTGTAACAAAAAAATAAATTTTTACAATTTCTTGATTGAATCTTAATAATTGAATAACTTGAAAAATATGAATTATAAAAGTAAATGAATCTTACCATATTTAACTTCCTACTGAAACCTTTTTTATAAGGTGTCAACCACGATTTGTTTAAGTATCCAGCTTCTAATGGTATCTACAAAGTAAAATAAAAGAACTTAACATTTGAGAGGAAATAAGCAGGAGTGTTAGCTCTCTTACGTTTATTTCTTATAAATAGAAAAAGCATTAGAATATATTTTTATTAAAATTAAATATTCTAACTATAATCAAAGTCAAATTTTAATCATAACTTAACTTAATTTTAATAAAATCAAACGTTTCATATTTTATCCCTAAAGTTTCTCAAACTCCCCAATTAAGTCCAACTTAATTTAAATTGATTTATCTCTTTTTAACTGTACTTTATGTGTGACCAATTAGGTTCCTAATTTATTGTAAATGATTATAAATTATAATTATAATTAGAAAAATTAAGACTCCTTATAATTTATCTTTAATTATTGAATTAATAATTTATAATCATAAATCAAGATTGATGTCTAGCAATATGTCATGAATAGAAAAATATTAAGAATGTTAAAATGATTTGGCTCAACTTGTCTGTGCATAGTGATGATGTATAATTTAATCATTTCATCATCCAGTGTTCCAATTAGTTATAAAGTATGGATACAGTGTCTACTCTTTTAAATCAAATCATTTTTATTCTTGCTAATTGGTAATTGACTTATAACTGATATTTGAAATGACCATTTCAAATCTCAATTCAGTTTGGCTAGAGAATTCCTTAGATAATTACTAATTAAGAATAGTGGAACATTTTCTCTAATTACTTTAGAGTAACTAATCATTTATTGACTTACTCAACTATATGCATATGGTTCTTACTATATCCAAGTACTACTGACTAAGCTACCATAATTAAAATAGGTTATAAGTAGTATCAAAAAGCATTAATTCCACATGAGATACTTTGGTAATCTCAAGTCTAAGGATCAATTATATAACAACCATAATGAAGAAATCCACAGACTCATAAGTAATACTCCATTTGAGATCCTCATAATCGGATCAGTTCAGTAAACTTATTCTATAATAAACACCCACAAGTTTGTTTAAGTATCTCCATATTTTAATTTATGAGATCAATTACTTTGTTCGTAAGAAAGAAATATAAATTTATGCTAGTTTTACTGTTTCATTTATATCTCGTCTTAATGAAATTACAACTAAGAAAAAATTTAAAATAATACATAAAAATCTTGGAGCCACTGGACTTTAGATTTTCTGCTTGAGGAGTGAATTGTGAGCTTCTAGCACTTGTAGATATTTGTTTAGGCTGCTCTTTCTTTTAGTTTGAAGGAATTACTTCTAAATTTGATATAGAGTTCCTTTTATGCTTGATAAAATACACTTCTAACATCATAGATGGAAAAAGGCTACACCTTCGTTGTTAAAACGCTTTACATGGAGTTTCTTAAGCTCCTTTCTCACCTTCTACAGCTTCCTTATACACTTAAAAGGACTCGAAACTCTCCACATAAGTAATTAATCCTTTCAAAACCACTTCTTCATAGCTCTCTTAATTAATCAAGTAATTAAATAATATAAAATGAACTCTCACAGTTCTTTTTGTCTTTCTAGATTTGAATCTCTATTGGACTATGATTTAAAATAAAAGGAGAACTAAAATTGCAATGTTATCAGGAAAACTAGTCATCCAAAAGGAGTTAACTAGAACTACGTCAAACTTCTTTCTAATTAACCACTTTCCCTCTTACTTGGTGCTCCAAGTTAAAACGTGCTCATTAAATCTTAGTTTAGTTAAGTGATACTCAAACAGTTCAAGAAGTCATCAATGGATTGCTTTGAGATTATCATGGAGCCCTCAATATCTTGAGTATATAGAGGGCTATTCAAGTTTCTCACCACAAAAAGGGTTTGAATTGAAGCTTGGATTGTCTTCAGATCTTCCCATAACCGGTTTCTTTAAATTGCCGTATTTGTAATATACATATAAAGGTGATAGTAATGTCTCCTGGATGATGAGCTAGCTTAATATTCAGGTTGATGAACTAACATGAGTGGAGAAATCGAATTACCTTAATTTCTTGAAGGTCATATATAACCATGATTCTCCCATTATAGTGGCCTTAATAGTTAAGACGTCATTAACTCTTCCTAAAAAATCACAAACCTTTGCCCAATATTCAATTACACTATAGTTATTATCTTTTTATCACTTGTTATTATGTAAGCTTATTATTACTTAATTTAATGCTTGCATTAAAAAACATGAAAGTACATCAGCTAAAAATGACCATATATCCAACATAAATCATTTTTCCATTATATTTCTTTCATGTTTAGTATTTGTATGCAATATTTTTAAAGAGCAAATTATGAAAAATTTGAACTCTCTGAAGTTTATAATACTAACCGACATGCCATCAAACTCCCAATTAATGGTGCTAATTTGATAATCGTCAGCAAATCCACCAGACACATAGTTAACATGTGTCCTACTCATACCATGTCAAATAAAAAATAAAAAATCCCTAAAATACCCTCTTAGTGTTTCTAATTTATCTTATGTTATGATGTTAACAAGGTAGGACGACAAAAATTAGTAAAGGTTGAAGATCTTCCACCATTAAATATAGCCATATGCTAAGACCATAGCAACATACAATGTCACAACAATAGTAAGAACATGGTACAGGTCTACGACAGTGATCATTATTGCTGTAAGAATTTGTGGTTTTAAAAGAGGAAGGACTTTTAGTGTGTTGTGACGGTGTCTGTAGCAAAAACCTTAGATGATATTTCCATAATTTCTATCAGGAATACTTCACAGGTTTCTCTTCCTCTTCAGACAACAAGAAATAGGAAAAAAAAGAATGGCCTCTAGAGCTCCTTAATGGACTAGTAAATTAAGTAGTGTGAATAAAAAAATGCCACCAAAAAATATACTCATTTGCACAATAGTTGAAACTGAGGAAACGATGAAAATATAGATGCTGAACATGAGATACCTGACGAAAAGGTGGAATCTTTGGTGAAAGTGAGACATAATGTCTACGTGAGGCAGAGTGAGAAGACAATTGCACTTGAAAGAGGAAAGAGCAATGTGCGTTTGACGCATCGTATCAAAGAGGAAGCTCAAACACCTTGTTTACGACAGTAGCACCCTGACAGTGCAACGATAATGCAGAGGTGGTGCTGTTATAGAGATACATAGGCAGCGACAGAGACTTAGAGCACGGTGGTGAGAGGCGACATCATTTTAAAGGATTTATATTGCGGAGCTAACGTCTAGTTCTTGTTTAAACCTAAAACAGTCAATACCAGGTAGCCTGTAATTATTTGATTGACGCACTACAAACAAAAGGTCACGTCAATAGGAGCTATAAATGCCAATTTGGAGCATGGTAATGTAGCAGAGCAATTTACATGTTAAAAGTTCAGCTGAAATAACACAAGCCCAAATAAAATCACATGGGATATCAGCCTTCTGCAAACCAATTATGTAATAGATGATCCCTTTATTGTTGTGTCCACAATTCATAGCATTGGAATTTTATCAGCCAAAACTATAACGCAACGTTGGCAACATATGCCTTACGAGATGAAATGGATGCGATACCTCTTTGCTTCTTCAGGATCTCGGTAAGAGGGTAGAATTACGTACCTTATCATTATTCGGCCATAATTCCTTAAGTAAGATCAACATCCCAGACACTTGAGGCCAGAAGTCCTCCACATAACTTAACAGGAGACTAAAGCTTCAAAAGATCCTTCAAGTGCAATGAATTGTGTCCTATCACGGTCTACATAATCTACAAGATTATATTCTCAATCTACTACTCTTCAGCAAAACTATTAAAAACATAACATCAATTGGTGTATGTCAGTCCTGCTGCAATCTTACGTTAGTGCTAACCTCTTACGTAATCCCTCTGGGATAAATCTGTCACTCCAGGTATCTTCTTGTCAATAAAGTTCCAAACTTACAGTTCAGTCAGACTCACTTCAAAGGAGGTGGCTGGGCCAACTGTTGTAGCTGATGCACTACATGAGACATTCTTGGTCGCATGGATGGGACATGCTGAGTGCAAGCATATACAAGGTCCACCACCTTCTGAATGATTCCAGCTTCTGGAACGTCAGAAGAAGAAGAAGCTATATGAGGATCCAATAGCTCAGGGTAGCGGTGTGCCTGTACCAAAGGTGTGGCCCACTCAAATATACTTTGCCAACCGACCGAGTCAACTGCTTGGGCAGGCCTACGCCCAGTTACAATTTCAAGCAGCAGTACTCCAAAGCTATAAACATCACTCTTAGTTGTAAGCTCATTCCTGTAAACAAATTCTGGAGCAAGGTATCCATATGTCCCACCTGCCATCATTGTTCTTTCATGCATCACTTCCCATGGCACAAACTTAGAGAGACCAACCCCCATTAAATGTGCTCCAAACTCTTCATCAAGCAAAACATTGCTAGCACGGATGTCATGATGCACCACATGAGGCCTCACCTTATCATGCAAGAATCTAGAATATAATAACAGACAAGATCAATCATATTAAACTGTTTATAGGAAAAACTAACCACAGCAGAGATAAGAAGCTAAGATGCAGACAACTGGCCTGAAATTCCTAAAAATAATCTGCAACTTGAGTCTTTCAGTGTAATGCAAGATATTTTGCAGGCATTCTTACTTCCAAAAGAACATTGGAATTATGAAACAGGTAACAGAAAGAAGGAAAAAAAATAAGTGTTCTAGTTCCTATGATGTATGAAATAGCATTGAATTAAAGTGAACGATAAGTGTACCCATACTTTCGTGTGGATGTTTTGTAATTGAATATTAAAAGTAGATGCTGTCATTATTAATTAAAAGCATCACAAAATAATTCAATAAGCATTCAGGGTAGTAATCATGATCTTTTGAACTTTAGAAATATAGAAGTATACTTTTACATAAATATTTGCACTTAGAATTATATGTTAAAACATACCTATATACATCCAACTATTTGTTACATATTATGATTTGTTTCATCCAGAGTCATCAATGTTAATCAGGCTAGAGAGGAAAAAGAGGCAATGATCAATTTTCACTCCAAAATCATCGTGTACAAAAATATACAGATAATTTCAACAAATTTACATAATTGATCATTTCTATGGAGCTTAAATATATGAAATAGCATTGAATTAAAGTGAACGATAAGTGTACCCATACTTTCGTGTGGATGTTTTGTAATTGAATATTAAAAGTAGATGCTGTCATTATTAATTAAAAGCATCACAAAATAATTCAATAAGCATTCAGGGTAGTAATCATGATCTTTTGAACTTTAGAAATATAGAAGTATACTTTTACATAAATATTTGCACTTAGAATTATATGTTAAAACATACCTATATACATCCAACTATTTGTTACATATTATGATTTGTTTCATCCAGAGTCATCAATGTTAATCAGGCTAGAGAGGAAAAAGAGGCAATGATCAATTTTCACTCCAAAATCATCGTGTACAAAAATATACAGATAATTTCAACAAATTTACATAATTGATCATTTCTATGGAGCTTAAATATTACATGGAAACAAGTAAGGAAAAACATGATAGTGAAACTAGATTCTAATTAACATGCTTATCCCTTAGAAAATAAGTTTCATATTCTCCAATTGAAAATATGAATTCAATGGAAAACTGTGTTAAAAGAAAAAGTATAAAAGAGCTAAAGGGGAGGAATAAGCATTTTGGAGTTATAATAAAGAGAGAAGAAAAATAAGAAAGACTCTAAACTAAAGAAGTAAAATTGTAGGAAGTAAAGAGATAAAACAAATACCAAAATCATACATCTCTTACAAATTTTAAAAAAAATCTTAAAAACAAATATTTACCTTACCAAATTAAGGTTCGGTTCTTGGGCTAGAAATGAAAGCAAACTAACGAGAAGAGAAGTAAAATAGGGACTATTTTTAGAAACAGAAACGAATCAAAGTATAATTGTTTGATGAAAAGAAGGAAAACAAGTACCCTACCAAAATCAAATATCTTAAGTTATATCAAAATAATTAAATAAATAAGTACCCTACTAAAATAAAGTTAAATTCTTAGTTTAAAACATAGGCAAAGTTATGAGATGTAGGAAATGACAGTAAGACTGGACTTTTAAAAGTACAAACTTCTTATAATGGTGAAATTAAATTGAGAGGAAATACAATAGGCTAGAATATAGATGAAGGATTTTAGAAAAAATTGTGTGAACAATTAAGATGTTAATTCTTCCACAAATTTATTTAATCTAACTTTGAAATTATTAGAATACAGCTAGGTAAAGAGTAATGAAAACACTATAAAAAGATAATTAGTACATCAACTATTCATCTTGAATTTGTTTAAGAGTAGGAATTTATGTGGTATTCAAAATCCTAAATGGCATGTTATGTAGAAACCAAGTCCTACATAGAGAAAGAATGGAGCTCCATTCAAGTTTCAGCTTTAATATATTTTTGTATGTGGGTGTATGTTCACACGTCTGTTTATATATACACATTAGATGAACAATTAATAGATAAAACTCATACCTAGCATATCTATGGTAGCAAATGGTAAATGAACCATGATTGGTCCTTGTTTTTCCTTTCTTGTATTTGTCATATATACTGAATATGTCCATTACTTATATTATGGAAAGCATTCTTAGGAACATACTAAGACCACCATGCATGCGATAACAAGTAACGAAAGAAAAAAAGGAATATTATTCAACTTAAATAACCTCAAAAGAAAGTAAAACCTAAAAGGTAAATAGACATGCACTGAGAGTGCCATAATCAACACAATGACTAATGCTTCTGCCACAGCCACCATTGACACAATCAAAGTGATTTCAGCCACGTGCATGATGAATATAATAATAGTAATACCAAAGTAACCATTATGCCAATCCACCAAATAAGAAAAGTTTGAGTGTATACATACGCAATTCCTTGGGCGAGAGTTGTAGCAATCTTCATCCTTGTTGACCAATCCAAGTTCCTACCGCCCCTTGGCATGTGGTATAGCCACCTATCTAGTGGCCCATTAACTATAAACTCATATACAATGTACCGATCACCATGATGGTAACAGCATCCTTTAATAGCAACCAAATTTGGATGATGAAGCCTTGCAACTCTTCCAATCTCAGAATAGAACTCTTTTTTCCTCTGAAAGCTAGATCTCTTCAACCTCTTGATTGCCACCCTTGATCCATCAGGTAGAATGCCACTATATGTGCCACCGGTTTTTGCATCACCAAGAAGACGATTTGCTTCACTAAAATTTTTGGTAATGGATTTCAATTCCTCTCTGGTGAAGACTTTCCATGATGGGGGAACTAACGCAGAAGTAGCTGGATTAGACAACTTCCTGGACTTTCTACGCTTTTTGCTACGTCTATATGCAAGAAGCCAAATAACAACGGCTAATGTTGTAAAGAGGATCAATCCACTGACGACACCAAGTATAATAAGATATTCCCTGTGGCAACGCATGTGATAGCATTTGCTCTCTACAAATGAAAATAGAAACAGGTAACGAGTGTCCGTGATGATGGAAGGATTAAAAACAAAATAGAAATCAATATGGGAGGCCAGGACAAGCAACAAGAAATTATGTCATTGATGAAAAATACAGATAAATTATGCAAATTGGGGTTATAGGAATGTGGGAACAGATAAATTATGAGGACATACCAACATCTCGCATGCAGATAAAAGAATGAGAGCTATCACATCTCTTCCCCACAAGCCGTGTGGTTACATTAGTCACCAATGTACACCAATCAGCTACAGTTTTATCAGGACATGATATACTGGAGCAGTTCAAATGCAAATGACCTCTGTCCAATAGGGACTGTTCTTTTGCTTCTTTAAGCTTATGATTTGGATCCATTGGGATAGAGACTGATATTTACACTCAATCATTCCTACAC
>JAOQMM010000173.1:12807696-12826013 GCA_027563515.1 Erythroxylum platyclados | reverse complement strand
CCAATCAGCTACAGTTTTATCAGGACATGATATACTGGAGCAGTTCAAATGCAAATGACCTCTGTCCAATAGGGACTCATCCCACCTTGACATGTTATCAGACCACTTCCAGTTAGAAGTGGCATTAATGCCAATCCCTCTTCCTCCAACCCAACAGCCATTGACATTTTGAGCACACAACACTTGAGAAAAATTTAATTCATCATATGATGTCAAAGCTGCCAAGTGTCCATTATAGCCCCTGCAGTAGCGCTCCGCCTCATCCCAAGATCGGGAATCTCCTGTGTACTTGAAGCACTTACTCTTATTGGAGTTGATATCCCATCCAGGAGGGCACCACACTGTCGACCAGAAAACCTAACATCACAAGCGGTAGCACATGTTCTAAAAGAAATATGAATATTGACACTCTAGCATACCCATTAGAGGACAATTAAGAAAATTTTACTGATACATTATCAGACACAAAACAGTACATATTACACAGACTCCATCTGTACCCATGAACAAGCATTAGGACTAAAAATACTATAGCATTATATCCTTGACTTGTTTTTTTTTCATATTTATCCATTCACAAAAAGTACAATATACTATATCATTTCGCATACAGCTACATGAAAATCCCTCTTTTCTTATATAAACATGGTCACATGGCCATTCATATGATATTTATCTAACTAGGTGAAATCAGCAAAGCCATTTCAGCAACTGAGCGGCCTCCCAAGCATCACATTGAAGCAGTTATAGAACTTCTTTCAATAACAATTACAAACATAATAATTAGAATAACGAAAGCCAACATTTACAGTTGACAGATTAAACAGAACATTCCACAGAGTTCCTCAAAAAGATATCACACACGCACCTCTAACTCCTTCACTCTTGGAAACTAACAGTTGAGCCTGAACACTGGCATTAGCAGGAATCTAAAATACCAGAAACCAAGATTCAAATACATATATCACTAAAAGAAGATATATATATATAAATAAAAAGCAAAAATTACCGCTTCAAAATATTCTTACAGATTGGGAAGTCACAAACCCCACTGAGACACAACTAATAAAGAGCAAAGCCGCGTGAAGAAACAAGAGATCCATTACCAAAGTAGCCAACTTCACGAACCCAAAAAACAGAACAAGATCAGAAACTAAACATCAGAACAGAAACTCAAAAATAACAACTCACCAGCGAAAAAAAAAAAACACGAAAGAAGCAGGTGGCTTATTTCATTTTTTTCCCTCAATAAGTACCAAAATAGATACAACAAAGAAGAGAGAAGAGTGCAAACCCTAACTTTCAGTTTCGCACATAAACAGAAAATCAAAAGCATTAAATTGAAAGAGAAGACACGGGGAAGATTTTACCTTTCATCGATAGAAAATATCCATCAGACGTAGAGTAGAGTGCTTGACCATGTACCAACACTTACAATTTCTTCTTCATCATCACCTCACTGACTTTTCTTATTTGTTTATATTTAAAGAGAATTTCATTAATGTGTCTGTTGCGACAGCAGTAAATAAGGACTGGACTCTGACATAGAAGGTTGTTGGGCGCTTCAGACAATATCACGCTTAGACTTTATTGCATCCTCTGTGGATATAGCTTTGTTATGATATCTACGTTTGGTCATACATGTCTTCTTTTATTTATTTTATATATAATAATCCTAAAATTTCACTTAATTTTATAATATTTATTAAAAATTTAAAAAATTAATCAGTGCAAAAAAAATTAAATTTATTATAAATATATCCTAAAATTTAAATTTGCTAATTATTATCCTTAAATTTATTGATATATAAATTGAAATTATTCCTAAAAATATTCTAGTTACTATTTTACAAGAAACAAAAAAGGGGGAAACTCACCCTCTCAAGAATTCTTTAAACAAAGGGTTCTTATCTGTCCCCCTTATTCCTTGCAAATTTCAAAATCTATTATGGAGGGTTACATAACATTAAAAGTGAGCTTTCTATTTTATCCTGTAGAGAATGATACCATTAACAAAGACACTCCCTACGACATATGATGATCCACGTAAGTTCTTTACTATGGTATTGACCCACCACCTCTTCGCATGCCAACTCGGCATATAGCGTCAACCACGTGAGATCAGCACTTGCCGAATGTCAACCACGTAGGACGCTTAGTTGAGCGATCCCAAATTGCGGACTGATGTAAGTTAGTTACGTAGTACTTCTAGCATTATTTCTATGGCATGGTGCTTGTATCGTAGATGATTTTGGAGAATTTGATACTTAATATGAGAAGTATTTTTATTTGCAACTCTTATTTTTACCTATTCAAGGAAAAAGAATAAAATTAGAGAAGAATTAAACTAGCTTGGAGCAAATTTAGAAGATTTAGAGGACATTCAAACAAACTAGCTTGGAGCAAATTTAGAAGATTTAGAGAAGGACATTCAAACACGATACCTACATGCTATCGTGTTAGGACCATGTTCAAACATGGTTTGTTTTGGTTTTTTCTACACAACGCTTCACACAAGTTACCCCTTGGAGTAAAAGACATGACATTTATACATCCCCATGTAGTCATGTGTTAGCATTGACGATTTTTGAAGAATTACACTCACAACACATCTTGCTTCACAGACTTGTATGGGAATCATGTAGCTCGTTGAAAAGTTAGATTTCGGATTTAAAGAAAAGAAGGCAAAAAAGAGGAGTTCTTTGGTCAAGAAATAATGGGAAAGTAGTGGGAAGTCATTTGGAAGTTGTTCTACACTCGTTGTTGATCAAGATTAAGTTAAGCATGATTTCAATAAACATTCATTAAATATTTAAGATTCAAGAACAATGATCTCTTTACTTTGTTCTCTTTATTGTTTATTGATTGTTATTATTTGCTTAATTATAATCCAATTAAGGTATAGATTTAGGTGGAATGCACATAAGATGTAACATATTTTGATTGATTCTTTAGTTTAATGAAAGTTTCTAGTTTTTATGATTTATCCATATTTTTATAACTGCTTGAATTGAAGGAGTGAAAGTAGAGGATTCAATTTTTTTAACTTATGCATCAAAATTTGAGAAATGAGATGTGTGGTTAGATCACAATGTATGTAAAGGGGGATAAGCGTGAACTCATTGGGAGAAAGCCATAAGATCTTCCTTGATTAGGGTAAAACCTATCAAGGGAGTTCTTGAAAACAATTAATGCATTCTTAAGTTTTTTTTATTCAAAAGAGATTTTAGTTGATTAATATAAGAATATGGATTGTATATCCTAAGAGAATATAATCTAGGTTAGGAATTCTTACGAGTCCGAGAAACTACAATCATTCATTAATTCAAAGAAAAATTAAATATGGTAAAGACGAAGGAGAAACCTTACCTAAATTTAATTTAGTTATAGATTGGCTTATTCATGATCATTGTTTTGTTTTAGTATTTAGATTTATTTATTTTGTTCTCTTAGTCATTCTATCATAATCATTAGTCTAACTTATTAAGTTTGTAGCTAGATAATAATCGACCAACTATACTTAAGGATTGTTTCATACTTGCCTATGCTAGCTATGGCCACACCGTATGCTTGTAATTAAAACGTGCACCGTATACACACATGATGACTAGGGCATTAGCTCAGGCATTGCAAGGCCTAGCATCAAAGCTATTAACTTTAAGCTAAAGCGCTCTCTTTTGTTCATGATACAATAGAATTAGTTTGGACGATCACCATCCAAAAACCCTAATCTACACATGTCTATGTTTATGGAGTATTATGATATAATAAAGATTAATAGTGTCTCCCTCAATGCTATTAAGTTTAGACTATTCCTTTTCTCTTTAAAGGATAAAGTTAAAGCGTGGTTACAAGCTCTACTAGCAAGATCAATCACCACATGGGATTAGCTCTCTCATGCTTTCCTACCTAAGTACTTTCCCCTAGGCAAGTACTAAATAGATAGGGAACTAGATCACCACTTTTGACCATAGGGAAGGTAAGTCTTTACATAATAGAGGTATAAAGAGTAATTAAGGTTGTGCTATTAGAGAATTGGCTAATAGTCTAAAGCTTTTATAACATGATGACTTACAACATCAATATCTTTGTAAATGCAACTACTGGTAGAGCTTTGATGAATAATACCATAGATAAAGCACAATCTCATAGAGGACATGGCTTAGAACTACTGCAGTGCTTAAGTGAGAGAGCTAATCCTAAGAAGATTCTAGGTAAGTATAATCTAGATAAATAATGATCGCACCCTTAAGCAGTTGGTTGCTCTTGATCTCAACCACCAACCTTTGTGTAGTGATTTTCCTAGTATTGATGTTGTTTTTGAGCTTAAATCTGGTTTAATCCATCTTTTGCCTACTTTTCGTGGTATGATAGGTGACGATCCTCATAAGCATCTCAAGGAATGTCATGTAATTTGTTCTAACATAAAATTAGCCGGGGTACAAGAAGAGCATATTAAGTTGAGGGCATTCCCTTTCTCATTAGGAGACATCGCCAAGGATTGACTCTACTACTTACCCTCTGGATCAATCACTACTTGGAATGAGATGAAAAAAAATTCTAGAGAAGTATTTCCATACCTCTCAAGCTATAAATATTCGGAAGGAAATATATGCAATTAGACAGGGGAGACATTATATAAGTTTTGGGAACATTTCAAGAGGTTATGTGCTAGTTGCCTTCACCATCAAATTAACGAACAACTCTTGATCCAATATTTCTTTTGAGGGACTTCTGCCACAAGAAAGAAATATGATAGATGCAACGAGCAGAGGTGCATTGGTAGATAAGACACCTATTCAAGCCAAAAATTTAATTTTCAACATGGTTGCTAACTCTCAATAGTTCAACATTCGAGAGGATCCCAAACCATTAAAAGTCAGTAAAGCTAGTACTGCCACACTGGAGCAACAGATAGCTGGATTGACACCTTTAGTGAGAAAGATGGCTACAAATGGTACTCAATAAGTACATGCGGAATTTGCATAATGGTAGGACATCCAATTAATATGTGTCTAACCTTGTAAGAAACACTTACAGAACAAGCAAATGCTTTTGGAAGTTTTCCAGGTCCACCATAAACAAAGTATGATCCTAACTACTCCCATGCATACAATTCGAAATGGAAGAATTCTCCATTTTACAGTTATGGAAAACAACAACAAAGCTCCTACCAACAACCATTTTAATCGCAAGATCAATCATCAAGCTCTGGAACTTCATGGGAAGACATGATGAAATCACTGGCTCAGAATAAAACTCAATTTCAAAATACTATCATACAAATTCAACAGTAAACAAAATCTAGTATTAAAAATCTGGAAATCAAATAAGTCACATAGCTACTGCTGTTAGCCAATTGGAAAATCATAGTTTGGGTAAAATTCCTTCCCAAACAATTATGAACCTAAAAGAGAATGCAAGTGTTATTACCTTGAAAAGTGGTAAAGAAATAGAGGAACCATATAAGACTCCTCTTATGGGTGATGATGAAGAAACTATAAAGGAACTTGAAGTGTCTCTAAAAGAAGCTGAAATGGAAACTATGGTAAACTCTCAATCTCCTATGATTAAAAATTTTACTAATACTTTGCCTCTTTTTCCTAGTAGGTTTGCTAAATCAAAGAAACAGGAGTGAAATAAGGAGATTTTGGAAATGTTTAGAAAGGTAGAGGTGAACATACCTCTAATTGATGTCATAAAACAAGTTCCAAGATATGCCAAATTTCTTAAGGAATTATGCAATTCCAAAAGGAAAGTGAGAGGAGAGGAGAAAGTGAGTGTGGGGGAAAATGTGTCTGTAGTCTTTCAAAGGAAACTTCTACCAAAGTGTAAAGATCCAAGTATGTTTATAATTCTCTGCAAAATAGGTGGCACCCGATTTGAAAAAGCAATGTTAGATTTAGGAGTTTCAACCAGTGTCATGCCATATTCTATTTACATTTCATTAAATTTAGGGTCTTTGAAAGAAACTTGTGTCATAATTCAACTAGCAGATAAATCTTACACTTATCCTGAAGGAGTTGTAGAGGATGTCTTGATGCAGGTTAACGAATTAGTTTTCTTAGTTGATTTTTATATATTGAACATGGAGGGAGAACTTTCATCTAATTCAGCACCAATCCTTTTGGGTCGACCATTTTTAAAAACATCAAAAATAAAGATTGACGTAGATGCGGGGACATTGACTATGGAGTTTGATAGTTAAAAAGTTCACTTTAATATTTTTGAATTAATGATGTTTATTTTGTTTTGTCTATTGACGTCATTGATCGCTTGTCTCAGAAAGTTTTTGATATGGAAGGTAAGGATGAGTTATAAGTCATTCTTCGTATGAGTTTAGAGGAAAACACTTTGCAAAATTTTAACTTATTTATTGCAAATGATATAGAAGAAATTATGCTAGCATTGCAATCACTACAACCAATGCCAAAAAGATATGTACTTTCAAATATTGAATTGTCAATATCTCATATGAAATATCTACCTTCGGTTATGCAAGCACCAACCATTGAACTGAAGCAATTACTGAAGTAGTTGAAGTATGTATTTTTGGGAGAAGAAGAAACACTTACGGTAATCATAGCAACGAATCTAACCAATCTTCAAGAGGAAAAGCCCATTCGAGTGGTTAAAGACCACATCACAGCTATAGCGTGAACCATAGCTGACATTAAGGGTATTACCCCTTCGATATGCATGCACTGAATTCTTTTATAAGAAGGATCCAAACTGTCAAGAGAATCACAAAGGAGATTGAATCCTCCAATGATGGAAGTGGTGAAGAAGGAGATCTTGAAGTTGCTTGATGTTGGTATAATCTATCCAATTTTAGATAGTAAATGGGTAAGTCCAGTCCAAGTGATACCAAAGAAAACTGGGACTTCAGTGGTAAAAAGTGAGAATAACAAGCTTGTCCATAAAAGAATTCAAAATGGATGGTGAGTATATATTAATTAAAGAAAGTTAAATGCTACTACACACAATGATCACTTTCCACTCCCATTCATCGATCAAATGCTTAAACGACTTACGGGGCGATCACACTATATCCAAATTGTGATAGCTCCAGAAGATCAAGAGAAAACAACCTTTACATTCCCATTTGGTATATTTGCTTATAGAAGAATGCCTTTTGAAATTTGCAATGCCCCAACCATCTTTCAGAGATGCATCGTAAGTATTTTCTCCAACTATGTTGAGCACATTATTGACCCTAAAATATCATATTAATAAAGAATTGAAGAGAAATCTTAATTGTGAGTTAATTATCCTTAGGATTACTTTAAATCCAATTAAGTAGTTAGGAGTAGTTTTATGAACTGATAGGTTGCAATTCAATTGTTATCTATTTCAATTGTTATTACTTAATTAGATCTCGAGAGAAAGTAATCAAAACCTTAAGATATCTAAGATCAAGCATAATTGAATTAACAAGATAAAGTGAAGATAAAACAAAGATAGAATAACCCCTAAGTTTCTATTGTTGATTAACTTCGTTCTTATAGCTAGCTTCAGTCATTCAATTGTAATACTTGTGCTATTGCATACATTAAAACAAACAAATAAATTTTTGGTATCGTTTCTAAGGAATGAATTAACATCTTCTTCGATGTGAATTGCTTTGATTTAACGAATTGATATTTTTCTCTTACATGATTGCAGTTGCATGAATACAACAAGCACTCGAAGCACGAGCAAATTAGAAGATACATCAACTTAGACATCACAAAGCAAGAAAGAGAGATTTGAAAAGCTAAACATCAAGAAGTAATAGAAGGAAAAATGGTAAAGGAAAGGAGAACAACAAAGAACCCTTATGTACTTCATGAAGCCATGTTTCAATGCGAATCAATAAGGGATTACATGACCACCAATGAAAACTAATACGTTTGAAATCAAACTAGCATTACTGAACATGCTGCAAACCAGTGTGTAATTTTATGGACTGGCCAATGAGGACCCCAATGTTCATCTAGCCAATTTCCTCGATATTTTTTATATGTTCAGGTATAATGGGCTATCGGAAGATGCATCTATGATGAGGCTCTTTCCTTTTACACTTAAGGATCAAGCCAAGGCATGGTTAAATTCACTCAACCCAAAAAACGTCACAATATAGGAGCAGTTGGTGCATGCCTTCTTGGCGAAGTACTTTCCCTTAACAAAGACTACAAGGCTCATAAAGGAAATTAAAAATTTCCATCAAAATGAAGAGGAATATTTATATGAAGCATGGAAGCAATTTAAGGAATTGCAAAGGAGCTGTCAACATCATAACTTGCTGAAGGAGTTCCTTCTACAAATGTTCTAAAATGGAGTTAATTCATCACAACGTTGATGCAACATTTGGTGGCTCTTTGATGAGGAAAACAGTTGAAGTGACACACAATCTATTAGAAGAGATGGAAACTAATAGCTAACTATGGACATCAGAAAGAAGTAAACAACAGCCAACCTTTAACAATTAAAAAGGAATGCTTACTGTAGATTCAATGACAACATTGTAGGCTTAAGTATTTAATTTAGCCAATAATTAAATAGCCTAAAAGCCATATCTTTCAGTCCACTTAAGGCAATTCAGTACAGATGAAAGCTATGTGGACAACAAAGTCATACCATAGCTAATTGTTTGCTAGTGGAAAACAACAACGTGGAGCAGCTTAACTACATAGGAGCATAGTATGACTAGGGATGTAATAATCCCCATTCAAACACTTATAATCCTAGGTGGGAGAACCACTCGAATTTTCTCAGTCTAATACTGTAGGAAATCAATTGAGAACTCAAAGACCACTAGCATTCCAACATGATGGGCTTAATTTGTTGGAAACGAAGATGGATAAGCTAATGGACATGTTGAATTCCAAGTTCACAAGCCAAAATGAGAATCAGAGGAGTATAGAAGCTAAATTCGACCAAATTACAAAGAATCATGCCTCTTTCATTCATAATCTAGAGGTTCAAATAGGCCAATTAGTCGATGCATTGTCTACATGAAGTCTGGATGGTGATGCACGATCGTGCATCCATAATGAAGGATTGTGTACAGGTAGTTTTCATTAGCGAAAATTTTGTATTCTTGACATTTTGGGTCTATTTTTAGGACCAAAACAAGTATGAAACCCTAGAAGGATCAAGAATTATTTAAGGAAAAAAATCAAAAAGTAGGTTGCACATCATAAATAAGGAGATCAAAGTGGAAACATCAAGATCAACTTCAATTTTCCAAAATTTCCAGATTAAGACTTAAAGTTGTTTTCTTTCTTTTCTATTCTTATATTTAATTTTCTTGGGTGTTGATTTTTATAAGTGCTGTTTTGAACATGATTATGGAGTTCAAAATCCATATCTGTGTTTATTGTTGAATTGTTTTGTTTAAATTTAATCTTATTGAATTCAATATAATATTGCTCTGTGGTATTTGTTATACTTAATACTTGATAAATAGTACCTTAATAGGCCTACAAATATTATATTAATAAATAATTGAACAGAAATCTTAATTGTGAGTTAATTATCCTTAGGATTACTTCAAATCTAATTGAGGAGTTAGAAGTAGTTTTGTGAATCAAGAGGTTACAATTCAATTGTTATCTATTTCAATTAGGATTACTTGATTAGATATCGAGAGAGGGTAATCAAAACCTTAGGATATCTAGGATTAAGTATAATTGAATTAACAAGATAAAGGGAAGACAAAACAAGGATATAATAACCCTTAATTTTCCATTATTAATTGTCCTCATTCTTATTGCTAGCTTCACTTATTCAATTGTTTAGTTTTATTATTTTATTTTAATTTTAGTTAATTTATTTTAACTCAATTAATTCAATCTTTTATTACCTTAGACAAAGTGCATTCAAATTGTTATGTGACTAATCTAATCCTCGTAGAAATGATATATTTTGTGTACTAAAAGTTACGAGCCTTATACTTGCGGTATTGCATATATTAAAACAAGCAAACACCTAGCCTAAAGTCCATCCTAGAGAACTTCCTAACCAACCAATCTAAGTAGAATGAGGAGTTTAGGGAAGCTCTTTCCTAAGGTATACTTTATAGCTAGCTATAGCAACATGCTTGAAACTCAAATTGCATAACATGCCAATGTCGTTGTTATACCACCCGTTCAATTTCCTAGCAAACCTGAAAATCCTAAGAGTATTATAACATTATGATGTTAAGAATTGATTAGTTAATTGAGAGCCTTAGGTTGGAGAAATTAAAGAGTGAGGGAAATAAGGGAAGTAAGATTCATGAAAAGGATAAGAGGTAAACTAAGGGAGAGAAAGAAGACGAGGGAGAATAACACAAAAACATTCTCCTGAACCATATAAACAGCCTATATCTTTTCCCTAAAGATTGGTTAAGGCAAAATTAGATTAGGAATTTGGAAATTTTCTGAAGATTCTTTGAACAATATACATTGATATACCTTTTATTGATGTTTTAGAACATATGCCTACTTATGTCAGGTTTTTAAAGAAAATCTTGTCTAACAAAGGAGGCTTAAGGAATATGAAGCTGAAACCTTGACTAAGGAGTGCAAGGTCGCAACCTAAATGAACTCCATCTATTATTTAAGGATCCTGGTAGCTTCTTTTTTCCTTATTTTATTGGATAAATGAGCTTTGATCATGTTCTTTATAACTTATAGGTAAGCGTTATCTTTGTGTCTCTATCTATCTATAACAAACTCAATGTGGGTATACTATCTATGGGGTGTCTCTTTGGGATTTTAATGAGAGGGTCTAAATGGTAGCGTCTTTAGGATGGTCCAACTCCTATTATAAACGTTACCTTATTTATTCAATTAATTCCTTTTTTATTATAAAAAACTCAATGTGGGTAAACTGAAACCTATCTTAGATGCTACTTCAATTGGCATATTGATTTATTACGCAACCTATATGTTTTTTAGAAGATGTGCTCATTAAGATCGATAAGTTTCTCATTCATGTAGACTTTGTGGTGACTGAGGATAGGAATGTGCCCTTAAGTTTAGGATGATGTTTCTTAACTACTTCCAAGGCCCTAATAGATGTGTACAAAAGGAAGCTAACCCTAAGGGTTGGGGATGAGAAATTGGATTTTAAGAAATCTCGACCTAAGAATTTCATTGTTAGTAAGTGTAATAACTACCTTTATGTTTCCATGATTGACAAGGATATATCTTATATTATATAGAAGGAAAACATACTAGATAAAAGCAGGGATAGATCCTATACAAGAGAATATGGAGAAGATAAGTAAACTCAATATGAAGAAGATAAGTAAACTCATTATGGAAAAATGTATAATACACCTGAAAATGATCATTTTATTACAAAGAAGAAGAAAACTAAAGTGAGTGGTAGAATTCATGGTAGTATACATCCCATAACTAAGGATCTATTGGGTTAAAGTTAATAGAAAGGATCGAGCTTATAGCCTAAAACAAGTGCCTATTAGAAGGCAACCTAGTATTTACTTACTTCTTATGTTCTAGACTTTACCATTCTTTAGTATCATTGCCATTTTATTGACCTTATTTTATTGAATATTGGTTGAATTCTTATGCTAACTGTTTATAGTTAATGTATTTTTGGTTTTTGTAAGTTTTTAGGCCAACACGGGCTTAAATATGCCCTTATGTCCAACCCTTTATTGACTTACTAAGAGAAATAGAATGCGTCATATTTTTACTTACCACCTATAAAGAACCATGTAGAGGTCATATAGCAGTACAACCCATTATGTTTTTCCTAAGTTAGACCCATGTTTACCTATGAGAAAGGACCAAAAAGTTACATAATGAACTACTTTCCAAGACACCCCTTATATAGTAGATTGCCAAACCTATGTCCAAAACACACCCTTAGGTATGTTAACCTATGTATAGGAACCAAAAACAAACAAAATAAACCAATCTTCCATATGAGATGTACACAACTCCATGTAAGATCCATGTTCCTTCCCTAACTTTTTTGTTTCCTCCCTTGCCTTCAATTTAAATAACATTTTCCCATTTCATACTCATGTACATGCTTGTGTTCTATCGTACATACCACCATGTAATTCACATGCTTCTCCTACTGTAGATACACATCTCCATGTAATAACACACGTACTTGTGTCTTTAGGGTATATGACCCCCATATGATAACTATATAGATGTTGTGTTCCCTTTTTTCTGAAATACGAAGAGAAATGTATATTAAGCTTGACAAAAATACAATACAATGGCTAGGATTCAATATTACACTTAACTAGAAAAACCACATAAGAAGTAAAGAATCAATCTCTTCTCTTAATGACTAGCTTCATATACTCCAAAGATCTTCATGCATGGATTGATTTTAGTATAAGCTTCATGAGCTATGAAGAGTTTTCTAATCTAATATATAGTAGAATCTGTCAGGTTTCTGCTTCCATCTCCTTTCCCTTATGCAACCTTATGTTTCTTTCCTTTATATTATACATATAGCACAAGAGAAAGTAGTTTTGAGAGCTAACCCATCATTTTTCAATTTACTCATCATGTTAGAGGCCCATTGAATAATGTTCACCCACTCATCCTTTAGACAGTGTATATGCATAATTTTCTAGATTCTAGTATAGATAACTTATGAAAATCTGCATTGGAAATATAGGTGATTCAAAGTTTCATTCTTCCTTTTGCACAAGAGACATCTGGGATCAAAGTTACTTGTAAAGTCATACCATCTATTTTTAGTTCTAACCCTGTCTTTAGTAGTTAATCGGTAAATAAAAGTTTCTTTGGGGGATAAATGTATTTACATATTAACTCATACCAGGGGGCTTTAGGTTATGTATCTCTAAAAAGCTTATAGTAAGATCTGTTGGTGAACTACCTGGAGGTTGTTTGTAATCAGATTAGCGTATCTTCATCACCTGTAGGTAGATTGATAGATAAATAGTTTACCAATCTATCAACCCCTCTAAAATTGCAATTCCTGGTTCCATTATGAATGATGGAGTTGACTTTTGCTTGGAGTGGGATCTATGTAATCAAGTGAATGAATTCTTTCCTTCTATATAAAGGAATCATTTCACTCTAGTTATCAAACCAGAACTAAGTTAATTTACCATTTCCAATTTTGATCTTCATCAAATAATAAGTTTGATCCCTCATTCTTAATAAATGCTTGAAACTCAATGAGTTTTCTTTATTCTGATCTAATTGCCAGAAGCTCCGCTCCTTTATATAATACTCTTTAATCCATTTTGGCTAGAGGGTCTCTCTGTCTTTGAATAACCTTCATTTCCTTTTGGTGATTAACATTTTCTATATAGACATCAGAGCTGTAATCCCTTCCTCTTTAGTAAGACACAACTCTTCCCATTTCACTTTGGCACCTCTGGAATTCCTAACTTCCCAAACCATAGGAATTTCTTGGTACATCTTTCAAACTCCTCCATAATCTTTTTAGGCAACACCAAGTGAGCACTTCAATGAGTATGTACATTCATAAATATTGTGGATATCAATTAGAGTCATAAATATTGTGGATATCAAATAGAGTCTACTAGTAAAAGATAGACTCCTGTTTTGCTAAGAATTAATCCTAGTTTTTACCTCTCAATCAATGGAATACAATGAACATACTTTGGCTTATTCATGGTGATTGGTACTCCCAGGTATCTGAAAGGAGGTGACTGGATTATCAACCTACTTATCTCTTCTCCTTTCTACATATTAGAAGAAATAAATATATGGCTTTTATCAAATTTAGTCTTCAAACTTGACAATTTGTTGAATCCCTTAAGGATCTTCATCAGAAGAGATAATGAATAAGCATTAGCTCCACACATAAGCAGAAGGTCATCAACAAAAGATAAATGGTTCAACTTCATCTCCTTGCATTTATGATGAAACTTGAATCTTGGATTATCATTAGTGAGGACTGCCAACATTCTTGAAAAAGCTTTAATGGCTAACGAGAACATGTAGAAGGAAAGGGGTCACCCTAACTAATTCCTCTAAAATTTTTGAAAAAATTTGTTGGATTTTCATTGATTAAAATGTTGAAATTGACAGTGGAAATGCATTCCTTCATCCAACCAACAAATAACTATAAATATGCGAAGGTATGTAGACAATCAATTCTGAATTCTTGTTTAATTGTGTCAAATGCTTTAAAGAAGTCAATCTTAAGGTAGCAGCTCGTACACCTTAAGAATTTTTTATGAGGCGAAGAACTCCTGCACTGTTTCAACCACTAACTCACTAATGATACTCTAGTTTTTTTAAAGAAATGAGCACTATAACCATCAGACCCTGGAGCCTTAGATTTAAGCTGAATAAAGTGCTCTTGATCTCCTAGACTGAAATTGGACTGATTAAGGCTTTGTTGACTTCTTGATTGATCTTCTCCTTTATTATCCAGGTAAAATATCCCTTGTCATTTAGTTCAAGAACTCTCATCAGATTCTTGAAGAATTTCATTATAATGCTCTCAATCTTCTCCTAATCTGTGCACATTTGCCTCATGTCACCAACTAGCATAGTTATTTTATTTACATTTCTTTGAGCCAAAATATAGTTGAAGAAAAACTTTATGTTAGCATCTCCTTCCCTTATCCAATTTCTTGTAGAGTTTTGCCTCAAGATAAAGTTATGAACATTCAGTGCAGAAGTTGTATTCTCTCAAACAAGTAGTATCTTGAATCTTCAAACTTTGATCATGAGATGATAAGTAGGGAATAATCCAGTGTAACTAGGCTATTACCTTAATCAATGTAATTCTTTAATTAAAAAAAAGGATGAATTTACATTCATACACATATGAGAATGATGCCCATACATGCCATAATAATAGCATGCTATTTTATAGCTATTTTACAATTTAACCACATTTACGCTTGGTTCAAAAAATCAGATACTTATAATTCCTAGTCTAAATATGCTTGATCATAATGCTAATCCTAAAGACGTTATATAAAAGAGTGCCACATTATATACAAATAGAGGAAAAATAAAAACAAAACTTAGGATTAGTAAGATGGGAATTGAATAGTTTCCTAACAAAGACACTAAAAACTTGTTCAACTAGATCTGTAAGCATATAAGTTCAGTTGTAGGAGGTTATTAAAATTGGAATAATATAAATTACTAATCTTATTGGAAGAAGATTACTATGTATATTAATTATAAATAAACAAGAATTAAGAATATAATTATATTGATAAGCAAATAAAAAAAAGATAAACTAGTGTAAAGAAATTAAGATGAAAATGTTAGGGTTTTAGGGCTCGCTTATGTGGAATTCTAATTATCCATCACACTTGACAGGGTCAGTTGTAGCAAGTTATTAAAACTGGAATAATCTAGAGTAATAATTTTATAGGAAGTATATTACGATATATATTAATTATAGATAGACAAAAACAATAAAATAAACAAGAATTAAGAATATAACTAAATTGCTAAGCAAATAAAAAAAGATAAGCTAGTGTAAAGAAATTAGGAAGAAAAAATTTAAGGCGTTAGGGTTCACTTATGTGGAATTATAATTATTAACCACTCTTGATTATATATGATGAAATAACATTTACCCTAAAACATTAATGACATCTTTTAAGTCATACAGATATATTTAATTAAATGACTACAACCATCGATGTGCAATTTACCTAATCAAATTCATTAATAATAGTTAATCTATATGATTATCAGTAAAGCATAGGATAATGTTCTTTTCTAGCATTGAAGTGTTTATTCTCCTAGTTCACATACTTACATCTATGACGTACTCACTTTATATTATAAAGGCACTAGTTATACAAGTTGCTAAAAGCATAAAATTCATCCATGATACCTCCTTAATTTCTTCAACAATATCTTTAAAGAAAACCATCATACACCTCTAAAATGTCACAGGTGTATTGCATAACTTAAAATAGATTCTCTAATATGCAAATGTTCCATATAGGCATGTGAATGTAGCATATTCCTAGTCCTTATATACAATCAGGATCTAAAAGTAATATGAGTACGCATCCAAACAATAGAAGAACATATGCTTAGAGAGTCATTCCAACATTTGATAGAAGAAAGGAAGAAGTAAGTGATTTTGTGCATTGCAACATTCAATCTCTTATAGTTGATGCACACTCTCTAATTGGTAGTATTTATCATTAGGATTAATTCATTCATTTTATTAAGAATGACTATCATCCTCTCTTTCTTAGGATCAACATAGACATCACTAATATAAGAGTTTTTAGAAATTGGATAAATTATATCTAATTCAAGTAGTTTCATCACTTTACCTTTCACAATATCCTTCATGTTTGGATTTAATTACCTTTAAGGTTACACCATGGGTTTGTTGCCTTCTTCCACAAGGATTTATTAGTGTAATAAGAAAGAGTTATTCTAATAATATATGAAAGTTTCTAAGCCAATGTTTTCTTATGATTCCTTGAAACCCTTAACAATTTATCATTTTGTTCATCAATCAACCAAGTTGTAATGATCACTAGCAACTTTGATTTTTCATCTAAAAAGCCATATTAGAGATAATGTGGAAATTACTTCAACTATAAGAATGGTGGTTCCTTCATGAAAGGTTCCATTTTTTACTGGGCTAGAGTATCAATATCATTACGATCTTATTTTTTAAGGATTTATTCACCTTTAAATAAGCTACTTTCTCATGTATCTATTTGTTATCCTGTCCCTATTATCATAATGTAACACTTTAATATGTCTTTCTGTACAATTTCCTAAAACGAACTAGAAATTATAACATCTATTACATTAATAGAATAATATAAATCATCATGAGAAATGATGATTAATTACATCTTTAATCTTAAAAATAACCTTTCTTCTTTGAACCTAAGTATTAATTTCCTAATATGAACATTTTTATTGGCTTTTTCTACTATAAGGATGGGTTTACTTAGGATTAGAAAAACTCTTCTTTCATGTTAAGAGTAACAAACTCAACAAGAAAAATGAACTTGTCTGCGTTAACCATAAGATCTTTCATATGCCCCATTAGGTGTAATCGATATATAAACAAATTAAAGGCTTATTCTAATTAGTTTGGTTCTTTTATTCTTAATTTCTTGATACTAGAATATGGAATAAAATTGATGCTAGCTCTTGAATCAGTCAGTGCATTATCAATAGATAAGCCACTAATAAGTCAATGGATAATGAAACTCCCTAGATACTTTAGTTTTGTTGGTAAGTTATTCTAGAAAATAGTCAAGAATTCCTTATTCTGTGTGACAATCAACATTTCCTCTAACTTTCACTTGCTGCTTAGAAATTCCTTTACAAACTTCAAATACTTGGAAATCTATGAAAGAGCCTCAATAAATGAGATGTCACTTTAAACTTGTTTGAATAGTTTTAAGAACTTACCAAACTACTTATACTTTTTTTTTTCCTTAGTCTTGTTATGTAAGTGAGTGATAAAACTAGTCATCCATCTTCTCTTTCTTCCTCCTTAGTAGATTCCTTTTTCTTTACCTTCCCTCTTCATGTCACTGATTAGCTCTTTTCTATGCATGTTTCCTAGGATTAGGCACCATAATGCTAGGAAATGACCCTTGAGGTCTCTTATTTAACAAATTAGCTAGTTGATTAATCTTGTTTTTAGTTTTGCATATTAATCCTTCTAATTTATATTTAGATATATAATTATCCATTAATTTTATAGGTTTGGTGTCTTCTTATGTTTTTATTATCAGTAAGATCTAGGTAGAGGTTACCTTTGGGCTACTTGATCTTTTTATGAAAAATTTGAGCAGCTTCTCCACTATGGATTATAGTTATTACTGTAGGGATTATTTTATCATTAAAAACTCTCCATATATTCTACTAACTCTTCTTGATCAGTCATAGGATTTCTGACTTGGCATTCACTCATCATATTTTTCTTTTTGAAGCTTCAACTTGAAATGCAAATACAATCACAACATCCATATTGTGAATACCTACTAATTTATTTATTATTAATTGAACTTTTTCGTGAGTTGGCCAATATTGTAATAACCATAAGTGTAAGACATAGCTGTAGCTAGTACTGGCAAGTATGGGTCGATCCCACAAAGACTATGAATACTAGTACTTACCCTTCCCTTATTATCTAGCCTAAGGATTGATTTTAGATTTTTAATAAAAAAATAAAAACTAAAACAATTAAAGAAATAGGAAACAATAATGAACACAGAGATAGTGGAATTCACTTAGAAAATTGTCGTTATCAGAAATTAGGAAAAATTGTCACTCCTTGATCTCTGTGAAAATTAGTGACACTGAAATCTCTGAGCTTGTTAACTTCTTTCGTTCTGC
>JAOQMM010000173.1:12765733-12779916 GCA_027563515.1 Erythroxylum platyclados | reverse complement strand
CAACACCTCAACAATTCCATGGCGCAAACCAATATACTTTACTTCAAATCACCTTAACACTACATTTCTTCTATTGCAAATTGAAACAAAGTCCTAAGGATGTAGATATAAAGGTGAAAGAGAAATTGGTTTTTTCTATATACACTCAAGCTGTAGAGAATCAACACTCTTTATTAAAATAAAAAGATGGAATTAATTGGCTAAAGGATGGAGACAGAAAACTAAGTTTTTCCATAATTTAACATTATATGGAAGAAACACCAATAAAATTTGTTCACTAAAAAATTGCAATTGTGATGAAATCTAAGAGCAACCAAAACTCAAAGAGATGGCTTTAACTCACTTTAAGAACATCTTAGGTATCTTCGATAACAACTATTCTTATATGCATGTTATAAAGATTGTTGTCTTCGATTCCTTAACTCATCAACAAAAAGAGATGCTCATCAAGCCTCTCACTGAATTAGATGTCAAGCAAGTTGTTTTTGACATGAATCTAGATAAAATCCTAGGCTATGATGGTCTAAACACTTTTTCTTTCTACAAGTCATATAGTCACCAAATATATCCTAAAGTTCTTTGATAATGGGAGAATGCTTAAACAATGGAACAAACCCCGTTATGTTTCATCCAAATGCTAGTTCCTTGAATGAATTTGGTATAATATCTAGTTGTAATGTACCTTATAAGATCATAGCTAAAATGATTCTATGAAAACTAATTGATGTCCTAATGAGTGTCAATGACACAACATAAGAAGCCTTCATCCATAGCAAATTCATAGGGGACTATTTGATGCTAGCTTAGGAACTTTTCAAAGCTTAAAAAAGAAAAATAGCACTAAGGAGTTTTTCACTAAAATAGACTTCAATAAATCTTTTAACTTAATCAAATGGAGTTTTATCTTGAATAGCTTATAAGATTTTGGATTTTCTAACATTTTTGTGTTCCGAATTGAGCAGTACATCTTAAACACTTCCTTTGTTTTCTTAGGAAATGGGGAACTAACCTGATCATTTCAAGGTGCTAAGGGTATAAGGCAAGGGGATCTAATCTCCCTTTACTTGTTCACTTTAAGCATTAAGGTTTTATCAAGCATGTTGAATAAGAGAATTAAAAGGCTTAAGGACTTCAAATTTCATTATAAATGCAAGAAGTAAGAACTTGTTGTTAATTTTATTAATGTTTCCTTGTGAGGTAAGAAGTCTCCATCAAATATTGTATTATCACTAAATTTTTTTATAATTTATTACCATTCTAATTTTGTTTCTAATTAGTTCTGCATGATTTCTAACCATAAATGCTAGGGACAAATGTGGGGATTTATTAGGTCTAAGTATCTTTAGATTTCTAGTTCAAGAAGTTGTTTTCTAAATGTCTCTTAATCTTCTATCTTATAGTAATAACTCTAATAATTTTTTATTTAGCTATCATTTCCAAGTTTGCTTCTTCTATATTTTTATCCCAAAATTGTAATGGGTTATTAGAGTAATTTTTCTTTATCTTTTATTTTACTAATTCTAGTCCATCTTTTATGGCTTTTATCTGTTGATACTTATTTTCTATAATATTTTCTATTTTTAATAAAGGTTTTCCTTTTGGAAGGATCGATTTTTCTTTATATCCTACACCACAATAGTTTGTGCAAGGTTTAAATAAGATAGGTGTAGATCGAGTATAGGCATTTTTAATTCTATTAACTATGATCCAATGTTCACAAGAACCAACTTCACTGTCTATATAGGGAGAAAAGTATTACATTTTATAATCTTTATAAGTTATTCCAATTAGAATATAGATACTAGTAGGACTAGTCATTATCTCGAAATATATGTTATATTGTTGTTATAGGATAGTTGCATTCCATATTGTGTAATCTTATAAAGTTGAACTTATTCGAGAAAACTAGTTCCTAATATTATCTCTAAATTGAATTTTTCATTTTCAACTAATATTCTTATAGGTATTTTATTATCTTCTATCTTAATGGTGGTTTCTACGACAGTATCTATCTTATGTATTTCACCATTGAAATTTATATATCGATAAGATTCATTTAGTTAGAAATTTATCAAATTAAGTATTTGATTATGATTAATATAACTTCCATTAGCTCCTATATCAACTAAGATATTACAGGGAACATAATTTATACCACCAAAATATTCTCCTTTAATTTTATAGTTAGAACTTAACTTTCTATCTACTTTTATCAAAGTATTAGCATATCTTTGACTACTCGAAACACCAGTTTCCAAATAAGATACTCTAGCGAATAATCTATTATGTGAAGTTATTAAGGGTTTTTGTTGTAAATCTAATGAAAACTCATCTTCTATCTCTTTTATATTTGCTTTATAAAGAGGATATATTCTTTCAACTTCAAAAAATAATTTTGGAAAGTTAATAATATCTTTACATACAAAACATTCTGTTTGATGGGTATTAGATAAGGCATAAGATATCATTTAAGTAATAGAATATGATTTATTTCCATCTTTAGTTAAATCTTTTCTTTTAAAGTTTTGGATTAAAGAGAGTGTCCTATCAAAATCTTTATCTTATATATTATAAGTCACTTGAGGATAGCTATTAAACAAATTTTTTTGATATCGAAAGGGTTTCCTCTCAAAATTCTATGCAAGCTTCTTTTCTATTACGAATTCGATCATCTATTATTGCTAACTTTATAAGACTATCTATTCCTTCTTTAAAAGTAGATCTAACTATCATTTGTAAGAATCCTGTACTCCTATTTTGTCACTAATTTCTTTGGGAATATGATCAAGTTTTAGAGAAATATTTTTTTAGATAATAGAGAAATCATTACTTTATTAGAGGTTAGACTAATATCTAAAGCTTTTTCTTTAAGATTAATACCATCAAACATATGATGTTTTCTGGGTTTTAAACCTATTTTTCTCTAATAATGTCAAATTAAATCCACTGTAAGAATTTATTGAATATATAGTATTCGGAATCTTTTTAAGCATTTTTCTATCACTTAGAGTTTCTTGATTGTAATCTCTATATTGTTCAGATGTTTCTACTATAGTATCTGTTATTTGACTATCAATTTGAGAGTTAAAAGATTATCCTATTTCACTAATTTATTTCAAAATCTAAATTTTCTTTATATTTTGTATCTACTATTATAAAAATGCTTTCTTTAGAAGAGAATTTTTCAAAAATATCAATTCTAATAAAATCTTCATTTTTTATCATTTGATTTATCTCATCATCTATTTCTATTTTCTTTTATTAAATTTTTAAGACACTCATCAGCATAGTGTCCTTTTTCTTTACAATAATAGTACTGACATTCAGTTATCTTTTTATTTCTTTTCTTATTTCTTCTAAATGTAGGTTTTCTAGGTTTGTATCCTTCTTTTTTTTGTAATATTTTGCTTTACGTTTCTTGAAATATTTCTTCTTTTTATATTTCTTTTTTATCTTATTGTAATAATAAGGACTATCACATCCTATCATAGTAGGCATTTTTAAATCATCACAACATAATGAAGATTTTTTCTTTATCCTCTTACTTTTCTTTAGTAATATAGCGTCATTGCACCATTCACTTAATTTATCTTTTAAAAGGAAATTCTTTTTCCTAAGGTATCTATAAGACCAGGATTGTACGTTGCTTCTAATTTACTTCCCCAAGGATCAAGGATCTTTGAGTAAAACATCTTTAAATAAATTTTTATATTATCGACTTGATTATAGATATGGTAACAATAATATAAGAAAATAGAAATATATTTATTGATTTCACACATATCACATAATTGCAATCTCTGTAATGTCATAGCATATTTTCCCATGGTAGTTGTATCTTTTAAAATATTTCCTTCTCCAACAAATTTTAATCGAATAGTTTCAACAACTTTATCTTTGGTTATCCCATAAGTTTCAGTGTATCCTAAATTAGGTCTATTAAAACTTTGTGAAAGATACCGATGAGGTAGATTTTTAGAAATGATAGGTATATCACTAACATTAGGATTCTAAAGAATTTCTTGTTTAATTAGATCTGGTTTTATATATGCAAAAGTTCCTAAGTTTAAATTTTTTTATCTGTTCATTTAATTCTTCAATTTCTGAATCAGAAGCTTGTATAAATTTTTCCATTTTATCTATAATTAGGTTTTATTTTTATTTTTAAAATTAAATCAAGTATCTATTTTTCAATAGGATTTTTATTGGGTTTATTCTCTGTATTTGATTGACTTGTTTTTTCCCGTCATATCTGGCATATCCATTATTTGTTTATGAGGTTTTTCTATATGAAAAATATAGGCTTGGCAATTGGGCTCGAGCCCAGGTTGATCAAACCATGGGTTTAGCCTCGGGACTGACCGGGCCTAGGGCTCAAGTTTCCCAGGCCTGGCCTAGCCTATGGCCTGACGAGCAATGAATAAATGACGTCATTTTTAGCAAAATGACGTCATTTTTAGCAAAATGACATCATTTTTAATTTCTTTTAAAAAAATAAAAAGTCAGGCATAGCCCGGACCTGAGTTGGCAGCCCAACCCATTGCCATCCCTAGGAAAAGAATGTTATTTCCATAATATTTTATCATTTTCTGAATTTCTACCAAATCAGTTTCTATTTTTAATCCTTCAAGTTTTAATTTTAATTATTTAACTTCAGCCTTTTATATGATAAGTTTTAAAATGTCTAGTTATTTCTAAATGAGCTTATATCTGCAGTTTTTAAATTTTTGATATATTCTTTCTAATTCATCCATCATTGCTTTAGCTGCTTTTATGACTTTTATGATAATTTGTAAATAATATATAATTATATCTATTTTTATGATGATCTAATTTAATTTGAGCTTCTTGTACACAAGTATAAAGTTTATTTATTTCAAAAATTAAGTGATCATAATAAGGGCAATCACTCATAGTTAACAGCATAAGATGACACATCTCTAATAAGCTCTATCTAAACGTAATTCTGAGAAGGTAAGATGTAATTCTTTATGCTCATCTTTATACTGTTGATTTTCTAGTTGATATTTGCAAATTGTTGCTTTAAAATCTGGTAAAGTACATAATGAAACAGTGATGCAAGTTCTCAATTGTAAATAACAATGTTTTAGTTCTCAGATATGTTCTCAATTGTAAATAACAATGTTTTAGTTCTCAGATATGTTTATAGTTGGCTATTAACGATCTTTTTCAGTGAATCTGCTAATGGATATCTTCACAAGTTATGCACCGAATTACTATGGCTCTAATTAAATTTAGAGGATATTCAAAAGTGCGACAAAATAAAAGCTTTTATCATATCTAAGCTATTAATAATATCAAAATTAAAGAGATTCGAAGCAAATCTTCATCCTCTAATTTATTATTATTTGTTATAAAATTACTAACTTCTTAGAGTGATGTAATTATCTCATTTATAGATTATATCGAATCTAAATCTATTCCAGAAAATCCATATATGAACTTTTTTAGAAAAGAAGAAGTCATGATATAATTATATGGAGAACAATTTTCAAAATTGCCAAATTAAAGGGTCCATTATGCTTTTGTATCTTTATCTTTAGTTTTTTTTTACTATAGCTTTACCATGTATTTGTATAGTCTTTTAACGAGGAGTTTTGAAATGTATTTGTTGTTTAATAGTATCAAATAAAAATTTATGGAATAATTGGAGAAAATTATTTCCTAAAAGAATGTCAGTTATGATATCATAAAAGTAAAATGGTGGACATCTTAACTAAAATTGATCCTAATAGTATTTGTGGTTGATTAATACCAATGTTTTGAAAACTGAATCAGACATCAAGTCAGTCAAAGAAAAGGTTTAAGGTTTAAAGATTCGATTAGTATTAAACTGCTATAAAACCGGTATATAATAACTAAGAAGTAAAAATTATAAAAATAAGAATAAATATAGTATAAAATAAAATACTTTATTGAAGTAAAATTGTACTAATAATGCCTATTAATATATAATAAATGTAATAATTTACACTAAAATTGAATCTAACTTAATTTTTTAATAATAATAAAATAAAAATTGTATTATATATTATCATTTATTTAAAGACTCATAAAAATTAAAATATGTTAAAGAAAGTCACTAAAACTCTAACTTTATACTAACTTCTTTTTTAATTTCCTTTAAACATACATCTTTATAGTTTAAATATTATTTTTGACATACTCTTAAATTATCTGAAATAAAATTACTTATATATATTAATTAATAATTAAATTTAATAAACAAATTCATGATAAAAATATTAATTAGTTTTTAACAATAATAATTTAAAAAATTTCGATTAAAATATAATTAAATAAATAAGAACCTAAATTTTGACAAATAATTTATTAGTTATATTAAATAAATTTATTTTTAACAAAAATAATTTAAAACAAAATCTTAAATTAAAATAATAAATAAAGAATATAAATTCTAAAAAATATAATTTATTAATTAAAATGTGTGAGAATTGAAAAAAAAAAGATTGACTAAAAATTCAAACTATTGAAAATCTCAACTTTCCTTGCCATGTATCAAAACTAAAAAAATAAGTGCAAGAGTTGGTCTCTGTAGTTTCGCTTACAGACAGGAGGAAGAAATACGTGGTGGGTCCAATGTTCAGATGATTGAAGAAGAAAGAAGAAGAAATTGTGGTAGGTCCCACATGCTAAAAAAAAGATGGTGAGTCCCACATGTTCAAAGATTGAGTTATTATTTTAACTGGTTTGTTAAAGAAATCGACCGGTTTATTAATTAATCGGTTGTTTTTTATCATAAGGGTTATATAATAAAAATCAGACCAAAAAATAGGTCGGTTCGTATTTATTTTGGTTGAACTAGCCAGTTCAGTCTAATTTTTAAAATACTGATTAGTAACCTTTGATAAATGTATCTTGTTATAAAAAATATTTAATCCTATTATGTTTTTTAAGTTTTCATGATATTATAAAGGAAAATGATTTATTTTACATAAATTGGAGCCAGCTCCACTGTCTACATGGGCAACAAAGTATTCTTCTCCTAATATCTTTAGTATATGCCTTAGGGTAGGAAATGAATTAAAGTTGTGTTGAACTTTGCTAAAGGAGCATCAAAGGTAGTCACCTTATTCTAAGGTTGGAGCTTAAACGCTCATTAAAAGACTCGACGAACACTCAGTAAACTTAAGGTTAAAAAAATAAAAACTAAAGATACAAGTATAGAAGAGTAATAAACCCTTTAATTAGCAAATTTTGAAAATTTTTCATCATATAACTATATCATGACTTCTTATTTTCTTGAAAATTTCATATATGAATTATTTGAAATAGATTTAGATTCGTTAGAATCTATAAAAGAGAGAGAATTAACAAATAACGAAAAATTAGATGATGAAGATTTTTAATATCATTAGTAATTTAGATAAGATAAAAAATCCTTTTATTTTTATAAATTTTTAATATTAATCCCATGTTGGCATTTATAATACCAATAAATACTGGTCGTTATCTATCAAAAAGTCAATATTGCCAAATTTTTATACCTTTTGACCGGTACAACACATATTGGCCAGGACAAACCGGTATGACCCAAAAATAATTATCTTAATTTTCCTCTCATCATTATCTGTGTCTGACTGGTTATGGGAAGACCCTGAAATGAAGAAATGATAGTAGTGAGATATGGCATGATTTTAAACATACCATATGTAAGCTCCGCAAAACTTTTTAAAGAAAGACCAAAAGAAAAAATTATGAAAACTATAAAGATAAGTGCTAAGACTGTTTTTCTTTTCAAATTTTAAATTATGAAAAAAAAATTAAAAACCAAGAAACTTACGAAAAGGAACGTATAATACATATACCGATGAAACCATGAATGTCAGGATTTAAAAGTCTCCAGGATCAGACACTTAACTATATCGTCCAACCGGATCCTTCTCAATCACACTTTGCCGTGAAGAGTAGTGCAAGCTTTAATCCAAAATCCTTGGGATCCAAAAGACCCGTGTGGCAACAAGTCATGATCAATTGTATAACAGCTTGTTTACTACCTTACATGTTCAGTATGTATAGTAAGACGAACTATAAGTAAAACTTTTTTCAGTATCTTTAACAAATTCCATTACGCAACAGACGGATGATTTATGGTAAACTTCGATATTCTATTTGCATATTTGCGTGGAGAGTTTGTTCAATTAGAAACAAGAAATTGCAATGTCGCAGACAAATAAATCCAGGCCTTTGAGTTTGCGAACTGCCTATGCAAAATACTAATTCATTCTTCATGACTTAAGGTTACACAATGAAGGTGTGTCACAGAACCAAACTCTTGCTGCATTGACATATTCTGGTACATGCTTAAGAATGGAGCATTGTAGTTATTGATCGGAAACCTTGAAAAATGTGTAGGACAAGATTATGTTGTTGATCCCTTCCATCCTGGGATCTGTTTCAAATTCTGGTTCGATATAAAAGAAGACCTGCAAACAAATATCATATGGCACTAATAATAAATAAATGAACCAGACATATAGAGAGACTTTTGACAAATTAAATCACTAACAGCTTTATCAAAGACAGGAAAAAGAGGTGAGATCTGGGTAAGGGAGTCGAAATGAGGAATAATACTCACAGGCATATCAATCTGCTCCCCAGGAAGAAGTCGCTGCTCCTCAAAGCAAAAGCATTGTATTTTGTTGAAGTATACAGCAGCCTGAAAGGGGTTGCAAGCTAATATTGTTCCAATTTGTAACAAAAACAATGAACGGTGCAATGGGATTATCATCCCCTTGTTGACAACCCTCAAGCCTAGACTAAAAGTACGGTTTGTCAGCAATATCTGAGTAATTCAGCCTTCCTCTAGATGGAAGCTCTAAAAACAATAAAACATGATAAGTATGCAGAAATAACCTAACTGATGAAGAGTCTATAATACTGCACGCCAAATAAATTCACTGTAAATAACTTGATAAAATTCTGTTGACCAGCAAGATTGTAACCATGTCATAGGAATTATGCAGATTAGCAAGAGTTGCTGAATTAAATGCTTGAAAAATCATAACGCTGGATAATCTGTGAATGTTTATAAGCCACTAACATAATATATTCATTCCTGTGGCAGTTTTTTGCTCAGATTTTCTACTAAAATCTCAATGACTCCAACATCTGTTTACAACATGCCGCTATTGGGAAGAACAGGCAACCCTCAGAATGATGGAAGACCATGTCTTAATTCTACCCTTTCCTATATATTCAATGCACCTTCTATGAAATAACAAAAGATTTACCTTGATTAAGAAAGATTCAGATCCTGCTCAACGAAGAAGTATAGATGAAATGAAAATTAAGAAAATTGAAATTGAGTCACAAGTTGCATTTAAAAAACATTAATGTGTCATAGCCCAAAATTATTTTGTTCTTTTCCTGGTGTGGGAAACACCCATATATTGTATGATGTGGTGAGTAGCCTACTTCCATGCATAAACTTAGATTCTTTGAGTAAACATTGACAATTACTTATGGTTCAACATGATTTAACTATGCTCTTAAAACAATCATTCTTACAAGTCAAGAACACGGCATCCCACATTGCTTAAATTGAAAGTGCAATGAAGATTAGTACCTTCATAGGGGTTACATTATATGTTGACACACCGGTTATTGGAGCTGAACTTCTGTTTTCAGCAGTGTAGAATGCAAGGGCACTTTCCCCTGGCTTTACTCTTACCTAGGAATTAAAAAAATAACAGGAATGAACCAAGTTGCACAAAGAGCATTTAACACAATATGTAAAATGAATTGTTCATGCCCTATGCAAGAATGAACCTCTCTCTGTGTGGGAATAAACTTCCATGGCATTCCATCGGCTACATCAGCATTGAATTGAACCACAATTTCCCTAAACAAACAGCACATGGAAAGTCATGTGGGAGGGCAATCACATAGCCGAAAAATTTCACAGAAAATTCGTAATACTCAAGGTGACTTCAGTTATCCCAACAAGCTCCGAATCTGAATTACAGCCATCTTAATTCGTAAAACATCCACCACATCTCCCCAAAAGCAAAGAATTCATTCAATATGCACATGTACCAAAGAGTTAGCAAACTACAAGGACGACAGCGGCACAGATGAAGGCAGACAAGATACGAGCAACTAAAGAATCACATCACTCTTTGCTAATCAGACTCCATACTTCTGGTTTGTATCTATTAATCTCTTTGAAAATAATATAGTGAATTGCAATGCAAATTAGATAACCGAATGACTAAACAGATAGGAATTAAGAAACGCACCTTGAGGCAACCGTTCCCTCTTTGGCATGTCGGGCAATCTTCTCTTCAACACTCTAAAAAGAAGAGCAATCCACCAAACAAAACAAGTATAAAAACACAAACAAACAACAAAATACCATTTTGACGCACACAAGCACCATGGCAAGGGAAACAGAAAGATAATTTTTTGAAGACCTCGCGGCGTTGAACGGTACCCCCATAGCCTGTAGCTTGACAGAACCTCCTATATAGAGGAACAGCAGCGTAGCTACTCCCAACCATCGCAATAACCAATCCAGTTAAGTAAAAGAGCGTTTTTCTCGACTTCTGCTCAGCTCTTGAAGCATTATAAGAAGTGGCATAATGCCTTCTAATTCCATTGCCGACCCACGAGACGATCGGAAGTGTACCAATTTGACATCTTGATTTCGAATTCGGATTGTGGGTGCCAAGTCTTCTCCAATAATGCACTGCAGTATGGTAGGTGTTACTGGGACCAATACAAAAAAATGGAACTTTGGTCAGATTTTGTGTGTGTGTGTTTTTCTTATTCTCTTTCAAACAAAGGACTAATTAGAAAAGAAAAAAAAAAAACAGAAAGAGGGCTAATGTGAGAAGAGAGTGATTTTACTTGAATTGAAGAGGTTGTTTATGGAGCAAAGAATTGAGGTGAGGAAATAAAAGACGATGAGTTCCTCTACCTCTCACAAGACTTGACCATGATGACATGGTTTTTGTTATGAGAGATCGTGAAAGGAGGATAATATTTTTACAGGATCGAAATGGTAAGCATTTGTGTGTGGTTGGGAAGTAAGAAAACGAAGGAAAATAGGGGAGAGTTTATGAACGGCAAGAGTAATGGGAAGGTTTTAATAATAATGAAAACGGCGCCGTTGGTAAAGAAAGAAACTACAAAAGAAGCGAAATGATTTTCCGATGTGCTTGTGATTGGATTACTAATGAAAGTAGCGACACCAGAATCAAAAAATCCCACGTAGACATGAACTTCTACGTGTTCAAGGCCTTTTCTCTTTTCTCTTCCATCCCTCTTGTTCTCGAATCGTGGGCAATTAACAATCTAGGGACTCAACTCACACTCACTCGTGCTACTTGTTATTTATAACAAAATTCCAGCCTAAGAAAGTCAGTAACAACCTAAGATCAAAGAGCCCTCAAAATTATAATAGTATCAATGACGTGGTTTTGATATCAGACTTCTCGTGTAAGGTGGAGAATTTTTTTATATGGTCAAAATGGTAAGCATTTGGGTGTGCTTGGGAAGTAGGAAAGGCAAAGACAATTAGAAAAAGTTTATCAATGACAAGAAGGGTAATATGCAGGTTTGTGTACCCAAAAACGACATCCTTAGTAAAGAAAGAAATTAAAAAAGACAAATTGTAAGTTTTGGTTCTAACATTTTCACAATATCAAATTTAATCAAAGGATGAAGTGAATAAAGAAGTCAATTAAATTATTATCTCTTTTTTCTTTACTAGTCAATATTCTCTTATCTAAGTCTATCAATAAAATGGTATTTGGTTCATTCAAAATATGAAAAAATAATATCAATTCATTAGCTTGCCTATGTAACATATATTATAGTAATATTATGAAAATCATTTTATTATCAAAACAAAAGTATATCATAATGCTAATATTATCCACAAGAAAAAGGTATAAAAAGTCAAAAAGAAATTATCAATTACAACTAGAGAGTAGAGACTCAAGTTGAGTAAATGGGTAGAAACAATAGCATAAATTTTTCTTTGTTAACATGCATAAAACTAAATAAGTAAAGATTTATATCTTCAATTGTAAAAATCCAAAGAAATCATATGAAAAAGTAGTAAATCTAGGAGCAAAGATTAGAGAAAACAAACTCGTAGTAGAGGAAAAGGGCTACCTAATCGTTATAATTAGGATCATCAATAGTTCACACTATTTCATCTACGTGTAAAAACATTATTATGTAAATTATATATGATATGCAATAATTATATTGAATGAATATTCAATACATGATGATCAACAATTAAATATACCTATATTATTGAATATTTTTTGAAAATTTTATCAATTGAAAGATTGGTGTCTATATCTTTACTTATGTTAATATAAAAAGACAATATATGAAAATATAATATATAATTGTTAAAATTATTAAGGTAAACAAAACTAACATAAAAAGAATAGAGTTTACCTTTAATATCCTCATCATCTAACTAAGTTTGAGAATACGTAAGAGCTTCCACAGTATTAGAATGAAGTCAAGCACGAAGAGGACTAATTATCAGACAGCTAGTATTAAAAACAAACTCCAAAGCAATAGTAAATAATGGAATTGTTAAGAGATCTCATCAAATTTCTAGCATGATTAAAAAAGCATTTCCATGTTTCTTCCACTATAGCAATACATCAAACTTTACACTGTTAGCTTTGTTGACAACACTTGCCTCTAAATAGTTGTCTAACTACATCCTATTGTGAGAAGTCTTAGCCTTTTTTACTTTGATGAATTTGCAAATGCGAGATTCACACTGGCCTTATGAATAGAAGCTAAAGTTGAAGCTAAACTATTGCAATCCTAATTTTTGCCCAATCTTAGTAGATAATCTTTAAACAAATCATACTTAAATTATTTAATGATATCAACATGCTCTTCAGCTCTATCACCAGACAACATTTGATAATAAAAATAAACCTCCTCCTTCTTATATCTTGAGTCCAACATAAAAATAACTATCATAGTTTGTTTGACCGTATACCAGTAAGAATTGAGCTTCTCCGTCATCTTCTTTTCCATGACCTAGATCACTTCATTGGAATCAAATATCTAATTAGATAAAGCTTCCTTGATCTGACACATATTGCTAAAGTAACTGTGCAAAGTTGGATATTCTGTTCTTGAGAATATCTCAGTAGCATTATAAAATATTCCCATTTTTACATAAAATGCTTTGGCCAACTCCCATTGCTCTTTTGTCGATAGACAAGTATATTGAGAAGCTCTTTGTTGAAACCTGCTCAACCGACTTGACTGCTGACTCCAACATCTTGACTGTTAAATTCTGTCTAGTAGGATAATCCTAAATCAACTTTTTCGTGCATAAAATGCGTAGTAGTCATGTAGTTTTTTCAAAATTTTCAAGTTTTTTAGGTGTTGCACTCCAATTCATTACATTATTCTAGATCGACTCTTTCACTTGCTTTAGTACCTCTAACTTGTCTTTCACAATATGCACAAACAATGCATATGGAATATCCTCCCATAACTAACAAGCTCCTAATTTGTAATTTGTTCTTCAAATTTTTAATCATCGCATCATTTGTGTTATAGTTATTAAGAGTTATAGTAGACAACATGGTGTCAATATTCCAATCCATTAAACAATTCAATAACATGATTGTCAACCTTTTACTTGTATAAGGTGCCAACATATAAATGAACCGACCATTTAAATACATGAACAAATATTATATATAACATAATTAATAAATAAATGATAACAATATTAAAGAATATAATTTACCTCATTAGTGAACTGTATAGAGCTCAGCACTTGTCAATGTTGTGTGTTGTCACTACCATATAATCCTTTTTTAGTTGTCAGCTACCCACATATTTGATGTGATAATTACCCATCCATCAAGACTTGACAATGTCTTTAATATTTCTTTCTTTTAATTCCTGTATATCTTGAAAATTTCTTTCTTCAAGGCATTTTGAGTTAGGATCTTAAAGGTCTGTTGGACTAAGGTGAGCAACATCTTAAAGTTTTTGCTATCGACAATATAATGTAGCTTTTCATCACCAATGATCATATTAGCTAGCAAAAACTTTAATTAAGAGTTGTTCTCCTTGCTAGAAGAGTTGATCACCTACTCACTCCTAGTATAAAAGCGATATGCAATTTATAAGTA
>JAOQMM010000173.1:12747106-12761543 GCA_027563515.1 Erythroxylum platyclados | reverse complement strand
ATCATAGCTCACGTGGACATGGACTGCTTCTACGTTCAAGGTTTTTCTTCCTCTATTTCACTCTCTTGTTCTCGATTTTTAAAATTATGGGGTAATTCATGGGTCCAGTTCCAAAATTCTGTTGGCTGACTTTGCTGCAATGTCTAAAATGTAGTTGAGCAGCGGAAGCAGCCAGAGTTGAGGGGTTTACCCACTGCGGTGGTGCAATATAATGAATGGAAAGGCGGCGCCTTGATTGCTGTTAGCTATGAGGCTCGTAAATTGGGAGTGAATCGGTATGTGGAATGTTCTGTTTACTAGCTCTTTTATACTCTCAACGTATTCTGATTTATTTTTCAACTTTTAGCTTTATGCGAGGTGACGAGGCAAAAGCTGTTTGCCCTCAAATTAATCTGGTCCAAGTCCCTGTTGCTCGTGGTAAAGCTGACTTGAATGCTTATCGCAATGCTGGTTCTGAGGTATGTGAGGTTTGGCCTTCTTCTTTTGCATATCCTATCATTTGTTCATCTGGAAAGTTTCTCTATCTCATGTTTGCAGGTGGTTTCCATTCTTTCAAGGAAAGGGCGGTGCGAAAGGGCTTCAATTGATGAAGTTTATCTTGATCTTACAGACACTGCAGCAACCATGCTAATAGAAACTCCTCCTGAAAGCTTGGGAATGATAGCTCAGGAAACCCTAGAATCACATATTTTGGGGCTTCAAAATGAGGTATAAGAACATTTTTTATTTTTATTTTTTGCACCTATGGTTCTTTTACTCAATGAGTGATTCCTTTAACAAGCAACCCTACTTACCCCTTTCACTCCTTTTCTACAAGCTGATTCGCGCATAAGAAGGTAAAGACAATAATGCCATAAAGTGGTCAATTTTGAAATATTACAAAGCTAACATCTTTCTGAGAAGATACATTTAGAATGTCCTCCGTACCATTTGTTTGAGCCTGTAATCTTATTTACTTTGTCTTTTAGTTCTTTCATTTTACAAGAGAACTTTTTCTTGTTTTTAGAATGGGAATGATGCTAAACAAAATGTTAAGGAATGGCTATGTAGAAGTGATGCTGACCACCGTGATAAGTTATTAGCTTGTGGGGCAATCATTGTTGCTGAACTTAGGATGCAGGTACTAAAAGAAACAGAATTTACATGCTCTGCCGGCATTGCTCATAATAAGGTGTGAAGGATTGTTATCTCTTCTATGCCAAGTGTGTTGATTTCACAAATTAGTTTTTGTAACTTGAACCAGATATCCTCAAGTTATCCTTTTGTTTATAGGTTCTAGCAAAACTTGCAAGTGGTATGAATAAACCTGCACAGCAAACTGTTGTGCCTTCCTCATCTGTAAAAGGTTTGCTCGATTCTTTGCCGATAAAGAAGATGTAAGCTTTTATCTTTTACCTGTTTCAATTTGTGTACTAGATTTGGTGATGTTATTATCACGTCCTAATCAGATCTATTAAGCTGAAATACCATACAAGCTTCTTTAAGGCACAGAAGCAAAGTTTTCTATCCATGTAAACTTATTGCCTTTTCAAAGTTTCTGGTGGTCTTCCAAATTATATTTCTATTTGATTGTAGGAAACAACTTGGAGGTAAGCTGGGGACTTCCTTACAAAGTGACTTGCGTGTGAACACTGTTGGCGATCTACTCCAGTTTTCAGAGGAGAAGCTACAAGATCTTTATGGCACTAACACTGGGTAATTGTTCTGAAACAAAAATGCTGCAGTCCACTCACATTAAAGAACTTTCTTTCCACAGTGTATGTGGGACAATATAACCAATGGAAAGTTTTTCAAACTTCTGTTTAAGCTGTTGTCTTAAACCAGATTGGCTTCTGGCTCATTCTCAGCAGGATTCAATTTACGTGTGAATCTTTATTTATCTTCGAGTAGTATTCAGTCTATATGATGTTTCCCCTTCAATCTTAATAAGCAACATTGTGATCCATTATGTTTACAATCATTGTCAATAGTGCATCTGAATTCCTATACCTGCATGAACTTCAGTACTTGGCTGTGGAACATTGCAAGAGGCATTAGTGGGGATGAAGTTCAGGTTCGCCTTCTTCCTAAGAGCCATGGTTCTGGAAAGTCGTTTCCTGGACCTCGAGCTTTGAAGACGGTTGCCTCTGTAAGGATTTTATTTCAGCCATATGAATACCATAATTAAATTTGTTACGAGAAAAAACCCTTGGTGCTAAAGTGAAATGTTTTATCCGACAATTAAATTTGTTAATAGTGTAGCGTTGTTTTGCTTCAAGTTGATTTAAAATCTGTCTCATCCAAATTTTTGTGCTTTCAGCATTCCCTTCTGAATATTACTTTAAACTGTCATCCCTCATGCATTCTTGTTGTGGCCAAGTATTGCTTGAGACATATATTCTTTGCTGATTATTTGGTGATTCTTTGTTGCTTTTTCAGGTTCAACACTGGCTTAATCAACTTTGTGAAGAACTCAGTGAACGCCTTTGCACTGATTTAGACCAGAATAAGCGGATTGCCCACATCCTTACTCTGCATGCTAGTGCACACAAGGTACTTGATCTCCCTCCTGATCTATATAGGAATATCCAATTTCCAAGAATGCTTTTCTTCATCTCATATCAACTCTTGTTAATTATCTTTGTCTGTTTTTTGATAAACCTTCAATATTGTTTTTTCTCCCTCATTGTTGGTTACTATACAGTCTGGTGACTCGGATTCATTCAAAAAGTTCCCTTCAAAATCTTGTCCATTGAGGTATGGGACTGCCAAAATTCAAGAAGATGCATTGAACCTATTTCAATCTGCATTACGAGAATACCTGGGGTGCTATGGAGTTCAGACACAAGTCGGTCAAAAAAACAGATGGGGGATAACTGCTCTTTCCATTTCTGCCAGTAAAATTGTCGACATACCCACTGTAAGTTTGATATTACATAAGATTGGGATAGTCCTGAAATCTTGATTTCTTGTATATTCTGGACTTCTGTATTGGAGATTTTCTTCTCTCCTGTCAAATCAGCTTAGTAATTCACATGCTTTCATGCTATGAGAAGAGCCCTGTTTTGACTCGGAATAAGTTTAGCTTTCTCTATTTCTCTTTTTTCCTTTAGACTATAGTACTGAACTATTGTTTGCTAGTTTACAATTTTTATTATGAAAGTTTCTCTGCGAAGAATAAGAGAACATTTAAAGAACCTTTCTTGACGTGGAAACTAGGACGTGTAAAGCTTCAAAACTCATGGCTGGGATGACCAAAACTACTTTGGTCGCAAAAGCATGGACATCCTGAAGTTGATATTTGCATGATTTTGGATGGCTGCCACAATGGAGATGGATTTTAAGGGAGGATGGATGTGGAAAGTAGCTTCTGATCGTTAGTGGAATTAGGTGATATTGACAACCACACCTTTGTTATTGGTGGTGGTAGAACTGGAGCAGTTTAGCATTGATGGAGGTGGGGGGCTTTGGCATTTGTTGCTTGCCATGTTGACAAGACCTTTCTGAGAAACTTTTTTGGATTCCATTTGAATGATTCTCGCCTCTTGTCCATTTTCAGCACTTAGTTAATTAGTTGAGCTTTCAAGAATAGATCAAGGAGTTTTTGATATTTTCCTAATTAAATACTCCACCATTTGCTTCATCAACAGTCTGATTTTACCTCTATACAATTTTAACCTTTTAATTCTCTGGGTACAACTGTAGGGAACATATTCCATCACTAAATACTTCAATGGCCAGCATCCTTCTCACACTTCTTTGAAACAGAACCAGGACAATTTCATATCCGAAGCTGCACCGGCCTCAGGTGATTACAATCTTGACTTTCTGCTGCTCCAACTTTGCTCAGAACTATTGAGCCTTTGTTTTTGTCTGGTTGCTTCTTAAGGCCATTGTCACAATCTTAACGGAGGCAGGGTAGTTTATACAGGAACTGAAAGCTGTTCAGAAGTTGAATCATCTGAGGTGCAAATTAATAATGATGCCTGTTTGGGTGAAGAACTGAAAAGAACAGATAAAGATCAGGTATAGTTATCATAACTTCATCATTTTCCTTCTAATCAAATTTAGCTTCCATGGTTGTCTGGACATATGTGATCTAATAATCCTGTGTACTGATTACATATTCTTAGATGCTTGTTCTACGCAATAACATAATGAAAGGGGCTTAAAGATCACTCTATCTTTGCGCATCTGTCTGATTCTTCAATGATTGTTAACAAATTGACCTGTATAGGAGTTTGACACCACGATTCATTTCCTTTTACTGTATGCCAATATGGTTTGGGTGGCACAAGATTGTTTCATGTCCAATCTGCTTTCTTGCATGCTCCAAATCTTAGCCTTAAGCTGATTTATCTCCTATAGAAAGTTGCTTGTATTGTTTTATGTATTTATTAATTTATGCAACCCTTTTCCCATCTAAGAAGATTTGGTCATAACCAAATTTGTACCAGCATTAGTGTAAACTGTTAGAATTTCTTGTCAGTTATTGTGCGATGTGGATATTCTCTAGTTTATCCCAAGTTGAGATTCTAGTGTGGGCAGGATTCGTCTTGCTGTTCTCCAAAACAGGCACAAGATCTTCTAGATCCTTCATCATCCTTGCCTATGGGTATATACTCTTGCTATTGTTTTAGATTCCCTCCGGTTATATTTTCTGATTTCCCCTTTCAACGTTAGTTAAATATTTCAGAAATTTGCTCAGGAAGAAACAGGAGTAACAGAGAATTGTCTGTGTATGATCATAGTTTTGAGTTTACCGTGCCTAATAAACGGGGACAAAAAGTAAATGTTTTGAAGAAAAAGGTTAGCACTAGCACTCATCACAGGATAACCTTGCATATCGCAAACTTATAAACCTGTACCATTCAAGATGTTTCTGCGTGAAAAGATGAAAGTTAAAGTGATTCTTTCCTTATGCTTAACAGGGAACAATCAAGGACTTCTTTGAGAATCAGAATTCCTTTTGCTGCCTGCCAAAACAGGGGAATGCTGAATCAGATCAAGGTAATGATAGCGCCTTCATCCTTGTTAATCGTGGACCCTTCTGTTCTTCTTATCTACCGTTTAGGTGCAGGCTCTTGTTCTGTAAGTGGTAACTGTTTGGATGAATGCCATATTGAGCTAGAAGATGAGCGCCATCTTGCAGAAGATAGGACCAACCATGAGAGTTATACTACAGATCAAAATGCTCAACGGGAGACATGGAGTTACAATATTGATGAGATTGATCCATCCGTGATTGACGAATTACCACCTGAAATCCGAGATGAAATTCAGGTGTGGCTACGGCCTCACAAACGACCTACTACAGTTAAACGAGGTTCCACCATTGCCCATTATTTCCAGCCAACGAAGAACACATAGGACAATTTCAAGGCATATCAACTCTGGAGCAGCTATTTTTATGTACAAAAGTCTCATTGAGAATCACAGTGCGATAATTGAGAAATTGAAGTTGGTGTTATGTGGCAGGCAATGACACAAGGTTTGCCTACCCTTTTTAGAGTTATAGTTTAATAGTGTATACGGGTGTCACCGGCCATTATAAGCAAATGTTATACCTTATGCCCGCATTCTATATCAGCTCGCATGTAAAGTTGTCTATCAAATGGTGTTTTTATCTAGATTTCAAGTTTAAAGATCAACTTGGCATCTGCAGCATGTGAAATTGTTTGCTGCAACTGGTACAACATTTTGACAATAGATATTCTTGCGCGATCAGCCTCCCCCAAGTCATCTTAAGACGCTTATCTCTCTCTCAGGACACAGATTCCCCATGTTTTTGTTTTTGTTTTTGTTTTTTTTGCAAGTAAAATAGTGTATTAGCACTGGAAAATTTGACAGATGCACATCGGTCAAGTGACATACAGCTAAGAGCAGGATTGCTCATATACAAATGAAGGGAACAAACTAGTTGAAGTCAACATTGACATTTAACAATGAACCATTAAAGGGATGGAGGAATGCAAATTATAGAGGTTAAAGGCCTCGCTGACTAGAACATTTTGACTTAGAGGGTTATGGATCCCCTTTGTCACAGATTGATTGATCAAAGCAACAAGCCAAAAGCCTTACTTTCTTGCAAATTTTTGCATTTCTTAAAGAGAGCATCTGCCTCTTAAGTTGCTTGAAAGCATCGATAGCCCATAGAATAGTTTTTTGCTAATTAAAATGAGACCAGTTTTAATAAGATGAAGAAAACTCTACCAAATGTAAGCGGTATATAAGCAACCAAAGAAAAGATGGTCATAGCTACCATCGTACAACTGACACAGGTGTGTGCAGTGCAACTGGCCTTGGACACAGAGGTGTGCAGTGCAAATTGCCTTGGTTCGAAGTCTTTCTTTTATTACGAGCCACAAAATGATCCTTGTCTTTAAGAGACACTTCTCGAACCGGATTAGAGAATGCCAAGGATGCACCATGCTATGCTCTCTAAGAGCATTTAGAGCCGAGTGATTTGTAACTTTGTACGAAGGGTGGCAAGTCTAAAGGGAGGTGTCTTCTTTGTCAGGATCGAGGAGACAAGTTGACAAGTTATCTTATAGGTGTGACCATGTGAGTACTTTTAAATTATACAGTGTCCATTTCCATTCTCTTCCACTAATCACAATTTTTTTTTTTAACGTTAGAAAGAGAGTGTAGACCCTCGATAAATATTCTAATTGATTGAAAGGATTCAAAGTGGCCTTATTTAGTGCCAATTACCAAACTGAAAAAAAAAGGAGTATAAAGGACTTTCAGCATTTTTGAATTTGATTAGCTTCTTTACATCTTCTCCTTGGTTCAGGATATATCTAAGAAACTAGGAGGTGTATGCATTTGTTTTAACTTGCTAGAAACTCATTTCTTATAAAAATGATTCATGTATCCGTTTGATTCATAAAATTTATAATCATTGAACAAAACACTAAATTTTCTTGGAAAACAACATTTTATTTACCAACTTGATAGGGGTAATATCTAAGCCATCCACTTCTTTTAGAGAACAAACTTCCTTCTAGCAAACTTTAACTTTAGTTGAGCTATCACTCCAACCAGTTCATAGCAAGTTCTTAAGTGAGTTTTCAATTTGTTTCATGACCTTTACAAGTAAAAAGAGATGAATATTCCAATATATATGCAAGCTATTTAGAATGATGTTGATAATTTCTACTCTACTAACTTGATAGTCTAAGAATTAATTCTTGATAGATAGATATTTGACTATATTTTACTACTCATATTTGATATAATTTGTTTGATATTCAATGTACACAATATAAACATATATTATAAGTGAGAAGGATAAGTTAGGTACTCTCTTGAGTAATTTGATGTTCAGATTCGAATTTCGATGAGGGATCTATCTGTATATCCATCCTTACAAAAATATAATTGAAAAGGGATAAAAATAACGAAAAATAAAATAACAATAACGAGAATAACTAAGACACATGAAAATAAAATAACATAAAATAAAATCTTTCCTAATTCTTGGGTTGCCTCCCAAACAACACTTTTTTAATGTCGTTAGCGCGACGTACCCTGCATGATTAACATCATTTTGGGTTTATAATCACTGGCTTGCTTCTACCTGTTTCTCCACAAGACAATTTGGTGGCCTATAGGTAAGCCACTTGTTGTAAGAAAATCATAAGAACATAATGTATTAAGTTAGCAAAATCAATTAATTGCAATAATGCCCTTTTAAAGACACACTGTTAATAAAATTAGGGATAACAAAACTCCATGAATTGTCGATTAGCTCAATTATTTTGTCTTAGAGTAAGTGGGAATCCTTCGTACTTAAGGTGACTACCAATGTCTCAACAGTAGTTTCCTTAATTGATTCCTCAACCACGTCCATTCTTCTTTTTCTCCTTCATGAACAAAGGTTTCTGGCTTATCCTCTTCTTACATAGAGGCTTCTTCTTCTTCTTCTTCTTCTTCTTCATTTTCATCTCCAAGCTCATTTCCACTCCTAAGGGTGATTCCCATTCCATATTCTTTATGATTTGTTTCAGTATAATTAGGTGAACTCCTCTGCATCTTTTCAGATAATATCTTTGCTAACTGGTCGATTTGATTCACCATATTTTGTATACGAGCCTCTATTTCCTAATGCTTCATATTTGATTCCTAAATAAAATTAGCCATTATATCTTTCAAAGCAGCAGTTACCTCCTCACCTTCTTGAAATGTATCCTTATTCATGGAATTGACCATCATCTCTTCTTCACTTTGAGACGTTAGGGAGCTTAGATAGTATAAGGTATTTTGCTCATAATATCTACGTGAAGAAAATCTCTCCTTGAATTCACGTAGGCTAGCTACATCTTGGCAAGGGATTCTATTAGTTTATCTATAATACTTTTGTATGGCTACTCTTGTTGTATATAATTAGTTGGAGCGTGGTCATTCCATCCAAATATGTAAGGTTTGATCCATTTTGAATTATATATATTCTGATATGATCACCTTGAGGTTAGTTGTATCTTGGTTGATCTCACATATAGGTTGGTGTTCGACATTCATGATTATAATTATTACTCCCACAAATGTTGCAACATGATATGAACATCGATTGAGCTTTCGAAAACATGTGAGGAAATCGCTGTTTCCAACATGATGATGTTACATATTTTGAAGACACTTCATAGCGCCCATAAGAGTACTTTCTGCTCCATCCTTCCATTGTGAGTCGTGGTGATGACGTTAAACCTTAATCCTTAAAATAAACCACAAACACACTATTAATGTAGAGAGGTTCAAAAGATAATTAAATAAATAAGCCAAGAATACAACAAGATAGAATAAAAATAAAAAAATACTGGCTAAGGTAATAGCATCCAGGTGTTCCTAATATTATTGTCCCTAACAACGACACCAAAAAATTGATTTGTCATTTCTATACCAATATCTGAATTAATCATAAGTGCATAGCGTTGTTGTAATTAGTACAGGCAAGTATAGATCGACCTCACAAAGATAGTGATTATTAGTAATTATCTTTCTTCTATTATCTAGTTTATGAATTAGATGTTGGTTGTTAATAAAGAAAATAAAAACTAAACAATTAAATAAAATAGGAAACAATAATGAAAACAGAAACAAAGTAAATTACTTCGAAAACTTAATATCAAAGATCAGTGTGTAGGTGATGAATCCACCTAAAAATCATTAAATAGTTAACCTTTTATCATGGAATAATTTTATTTACTATTGGACCATGAAAATTCCTATCTTATGTTAATAACTCTCCCAAGACTACTAACAACTAATCCAATGGGTGATTAACTAAAATCTTTCTAGTTAAAGTTCCTAGGATTGCGTTATCAGTTTATAAATTCTAATATTATGTTTAACCTTAATCCAGAGGATTTATTTCAACCTATTAGGTTTGCAATCAACTCCTTTGAATTATGGTAGATTTATTCACACATAGGATTTCTCAATCTCCATGATATGAAATCAGATTATGTACTAATATTCCGGATCTATTAGAACGTTCATAAAACACATAATTGAATAACAACCGATCAATCAAAATAATTACTTTAAATAAAAGAATCAAAACATATTTTTATCCCAACTAGGGTTAATCACACTTAGACACTAAAAAAATTTAGTTACTCATAATAGAAAACAAAGTCAAATATAAACAGGAAGAAAAACTAATAGAAAAGAATGGAATCATAATTTTAAATATGCCCTTCTCTTCTATTGAATGTTTTTGCAAGTTTAAGGTTTGATGTTGTAATATATTGGATCTTTTGATGATTTCTTCACGTTCTTCACAACTCTAAATCAATATCATCCTTTATGTAAGCTTTCTAAATCTAGAATTTGCTCTAAAACTCCATTTTCCCTATTTGCCTCCACTTACGCCCTTTATAGCAAAATTTAGGGTTTTAGGGATATACATGTCCGTGTATCAAACTATGTAGCTCTAAAAAAAAAACTTAAAATGGTAACTTTACATGTTTTGAGAGACTTTCATGGCCATAAACACAGCCATGTGTCTCTTAATTTCTTCAAATCTTCATTTTATGCCAACATTTCACCTAAATTCCTCTTCTTTTGGTCCATGAAGGCAATTATAACCTATACATTTGGAGCTAATTAAGTATCAAATTCTGCTACCTCATCACAAACCCTAGCTTCTATCATATTTTATACCAACCTCACATATAAGCACAAGACATTTTATACTTATATTGAAGTAATTTTAGAACTTGAAACTTTATTGACGGTTATCAAACACCAACGTTAGTGTGATGTAATGGATGTAGAGTTATAAATAGAAGGCTAACAAAAAATGAGATCTAGTTTTTTTTTTTTTTGGAAAAGAACCATGATGAGATCCTTTTTAATCTTCATAAAATCTACCTTAGCTTGATGAAAATACACCCCAAATATGTTTCCTTGCTTATTCTTTGTTCTCCCTATCATACTAGGCCATTAATATGTGTTTTCTTGAGCCTAACTTGAGCCTTTTATGAACCTTTTACTAACTTCCCTTTTTTTCTCTTCATAATTTCCTTTTATAGTGCTAAGTTAGGGTTTCGAAAGTGTAAGCGATTAGTCACATGATCGTATGCATGATCATATCCCTTAATCTTACTTTATTCTTAAAATATCATGAAGAAACATGGTCCCAAAAAGGGTCCTTTCAAAATAGCTCCAATTATTCTATCTTCTGTCTCAATTTTGCCTTAATTCTTCTCCTTTTTATCCATGAAGGCAAATAAGACTTAAAAACATAATAGAAACCAATTAAGTACTAAAAAAAAGAAACTCCCAAATAAACAACTAAAATGCATTAAATATAGGATTAGAAATATAGTTTGTTTAGCATTCATCAGTTTTCAACTTTATGATATTAATAATTTTTTAATTCTAGTTTCTAGAAATGTTTACTTTTATGAAAATGATTTTCCTTATTATTAGTTGTCATTCATTAATATTAGTAACTCTATTATGCTTCTAATTGCCCTCCTGAATATAGATTTAAATCTCTTATCATAGCTTATATTATTAGTAAGTACAAAAACTAACTAATATTTACCAACATCTTTATCTTCTCCTAATTCTATTTCTTTAGAAAATGAATTTCCTATTATGAGAAGGTCTATGATTGGTTGTTTCTATACCAATATTTGAATTAATCTCAAGTGCATAACGTAGCTATAGCTAGCATAGGCAATTATGGGTTGATCCCACGAAGATAATGATTACTATTAACTACCTTTCTTCTATTATCTAGTCTATGAATTGGATTTTGTTTTTTAATAAATAAAATAAAACTTAAACAATTAAAACAAAATAGGAAACAAAAATGAACACAAAAAATTGCTTAGAAATCTTAATATTAAAGATTAATGTCTAGGTGATGAATCGCTCTAAAAATCATTAAATAGTTAACCTTTTATCATACAATTATTTTATTGACTATTAGAATGTGAAAATTCTTATCTTATGTTAATAACTCTCTAGAGACTAATAGCAACTAATCTATAGGGTGATTAGCTAAAATTTTTCTAGCTAAAGTACCTAGGATTGCATTATCAATTTATGAATTCCACTGTTATGTTTGACCTTAATCTAGAGGATTTATGCCAATCTATCTCTAGGTTTCCAATTAACTCCTGCCCATTATGGTAGACCTATTTACACATAGGATTTCTCAATCTCCATGATATGAAATTAGATTATGTACAAATATTTCGAATTTATTAGAACATGTATAAAACACATAATTGAATCACACTGGATCAATCAAAATAATTGCATTAAATAAAAGAATCAAAACATATTGTTATCCCAATGTTGTGCCCAAAAAGTTCTAAAAAGACCGAGTCTATCCTACTCGTAAGTATACGAGGTAGTTATAGAGATTACCTAGGGTCGTCTCTCACAGAGGTGAAATTAGTTAACTAAAATTAATTTTGAATTAAAAAATAAAAATAGATGCAATCCTAAACACTCTATCCTGATTTATTGAGTAAAGGATTTAAAGAAAAATCACACAATTAAACTAAAAAGTGAATAGATTTAACCAGAAGCAAAAATGAGTAGAAATCGAAGTGGAAAAATCTTGAGAATTAATTTCACTAATTTAATCTCCTGTGCATAATTAAAGGAAAAAGATTGGATAGTTGTCTTACTAAAATTAACTGTTAGGTTCTAAATCAACTTGAATAATGAACTAGTTTAACTTTTGTATTTAACAAGTTATCATCCGAATTAACTATGAAAACCTAACTACTAATTACCACTTAGGTTAATATATTTCTAATTCATAACCTAAACATCTATAGTTTCTCATTCCGTACTAAACTTCTCCTCTCAGTTCTTTGTTTAATACTAAAATGATGCAAAGTTTGGTCATTTTATTACATCCATTCAGCTCATAAACCACACAATAAATAAGACAACAAATTTGTAACCTAATCATGCATATTCGACTAAATAGCTACATTAATCCTCAAGAACAATAATCAGCCCATCATAGTATAAACACAGTTCATCATCTTTCAGTACTTCAATAACGTGTTAACAGTCAATAGAAAAGATGTAAAAGCAATTAACATAATAAATAACTAGAGATGGTCCAACAAAGTAACAGAGTAAGGCAAATGAGTTCAACAATATCAAGAGAAGTTGAAATAAAGATGAGCAAACTATATGAAGACTCTCGGGCACAGAAATTGGTAGTGGATATCCTAACAAAATTGAGCTCTTTAGTGTTGGCTCTCACCTTCTACCTTATGCTCTCTTCTCGCCAGGATGAAGTGTTGCTTAGGTTCTTTAGGAGTCGACTTTAGCTCTTACTGTTTACCTTTGTCCCAAAGCTTCCACCTTTCTGCTTATTTCTCTCTTCCTCTCTCTCTGTTTTTCCTGTCTCTACGCTTCTCTCTCTATTTTTGTTCCCCCGAATGAAGAGTGTCTCTGTGTGTTGTGTGGAATGAAGAACGAATGAAAGATGGATGCCGCCACCCTCCTATTCTTTCTATTTGTAGCCTCATCTAGGTTCAGGTTTTTGTGATGCCCCTCCTACAGATGACACGTAAGAAGTAGATAAATTAAATAAAAATGGTGCATGAGGTGGTCACATGTATGACCACCTCTGTCACCCCCGTGCAGCCATGGTCACGAGTGTGACCAATGGCTGCATGCCTGTGAATTACATAGTCTGGGTGACCATGTAATTCACACCCGTGCATTGAGCTTGCACGGTCGGTGGTGATACAAAGTCACCACCTTATGCCCGGTGGTGACTAAAGATGCATGATGAATAAACATGGAGCATGCATGGAGAAATAAAGAGAACCGTGGAGTAAGCAGCTGGAAAAATGAGAGAATGACAGTTGGTGTTTCATGCATTTAGCGGGAATGATTAAACATATATATTAATGCATGTTGCTTGGAGTATGACCGTGTGTACATGGCTGTGAGAATGGAATTAACGTGAAGCATGCATGGTGAGATGAGAACATTGCAGCTGAAAAAATGAACATGTGTGTGTGCATTTAAACTGTGTGTGTGTATGGAATTAACATGTGTGTCTTCATGGAATTAACTTGAATCAATGTGTGTGACATGCAATTAACGTGTCACACCCATTTTCATATGAAATTCTTCTGATTTCCATGCAAAATTCACAAGATAATCAAATTATCATTCATGCAATATTCACACCATTTTTACTCAATTCACCTCAACCTTGGATTAAAACACAAGAATTTGTAACCAAAATCAAGGTATGAATGCAAGCAAAATTTAACAGAATTAGACAACAATTCCCCACAAATTATGCTTGTCCTCAAGAAAAACAAAATACACTAGACTATAAAAGAACAAATAACGAACACAATAATCTTCCCAATTAATAGTCAAAGATATTAAAAATCATTTCACTAAACACAACCTAAGAACTTGAAATTCATAATACTCTATGAATAAGTTATTCTTCACATATTTAGCCAAAATCAACAAGTACTTCAATTCAAAGAACCATTAACAAGTGTGATAGATACTCACTCCACTCTCTATCCTTCCAAGCATTCAAAGGTAGGGTATATTCACTCATTATTCATTTCATGCAAGGCATCTACCATAAGCTTGCTTACTAATCCAATCTCCACCACTCATATCAAACACAAACATCAATCCGAAGTTCTTTATTTGGTTATAATGGAGTCAGGCTAAGGGTAAGAAAAAGGAAATTGCAGTTTAAAACTACAACACAAATTGAGCATTTAAAATAGTACAAAAAATGAACCATAAAATATTCAATTCTTTCCTCTCATTTAACAAAATTAACACTTCCCATTTTTTTACTTCTCTTCCTTCCTTTTCTTTTCTATTTCGTTTTCTTCTTTTTTCTTTCTTTTTTACTATATTTTCCCCTTTTTTTTATTTAGAACAAGATCAAGTTTAGAAGAGGAAAAATGTAGAGGAGAGATAC
>JAOQMM010000173.1:12718829-12730394 GCA_027563515.1 Erythroxylum platyclados | reverse complement strand
GACACCAAAAATCTGAGATCTTGGTTGGGTAAGCTTAATTACGCAAGATCCTATATTCCTAAGCTAGGAATACTACTCTATGTATAGCTTCACACCAGATCAGGCCAAGTTCGAGTCTCAAAAGCTCCAAATTCAGTCCACCAAATATGTTCGACCATTTCTAATATACTCAACGTCCGAATGAGTACAAAGTCAAAACTTAAACCTATCAATTTTTTAAAAAAAAACTCAGATTCAAACTCAATTTAACTTATTATCATGCAAAATTCTTATATTCTCAGCAAACCTGTCCTTAGCATCTCCTTCCGTTTGATTCGTCCCTTCATAAAATGAAAGACGCAAAGCCTAATTTAATTCATTGGTAGCGATAGCTTATAGGCTTACAAAACACCCAATCTCCTCATTCTTATCTAACACGAGAAAACCTTGTTGAATGACTAGAAGTGGACTCCACGACAGTCATCAAATCTTATTTGCAAGTCGTAACTAACTTTAGGAACCAATTAATATTCTGCTTCCTTAACCCCAAAAAAGAAATTAAATTTCTGCCTCAAAAATAACTCCCCATTTGTATCTTTGGAAGTAGCATTCCTAACTAGTGGGCAAGATAGTGAAAACATGAAATTTAACATTCCTTGCTGCAAATCCAATCTACATGTAGTCTGCACTTGCACTAATAATAACAAAATAAGTTCAAATCAAATCCTGCTATCATTTCCCTTTGTTACGTTTCATGGCACCCTTTCCTTGACCCTTCTTCGGTGGTCCCTTTCCGCGACGTTTATACATTTCAAGCTTAGATAAACGCCTGCCAAAGTAAAATAAGATAATTATGTCAGCAATTATAGATCCTCATTACATACCTTGCCTAGAGCTGCTAATAGATTTCATCCTTCAGAAACTTCTACGCATCGTCTATGGAACAGAGTAATCTGAAATAAGTGCTGACACAAAGAAAGTATGAAGCAGAAGATGTCTATAAAAACTGCGGCAACAAACTTGGCTTCTTGGGTTACCATAGCAAGGGCCAAAAATACAAAGCTCAAATAGACATATAATGGACTAATGGAACACGAATGGGCACTCAAAAACATAATTATACATGCATAAAAACATATATGCTTATGTTTGAAGATAGGAATTAATATGAATGGAAATGAAGTTTCTTGGCAAAAAGTGATTGAACTAGAAAGCAAGAGGCTTTCAATTTTATCGGCAATGGAATTATTTTTCTGCTGAATACTATTTCAAGTCTCCTGACAGATTGAGGTCTCCAATAGAAGACCTAGGATGTTCTACCTTCTATCAACATTTCAATGATATATATACTTTAGCATGCCACGAGTAAAGGAGTAAACACCCGATGTTCTACATGAGCTTTTGCAATAAAACTGCAATTCTATCAGAAATTGATGGTTGCACATATGTGGAAATCTATCCAATTTGAAGTATGTGATGACTAAGAGGTTATAGTTATGGACAACCTTTCCACCAACAAAACTTTCCTAGTTTCCATATTTCCAGCTTTACTCTCTCCTGGGGCACAACACGATATACTTAGTAATCCAATTGAGAAAACGCAAGACCATCTCCCGTACAAATAATTAAGGGGTGTTGCTTCCTTGCCGGAAAATCAAATGTTTAAAAAGCCTTCCACTAGCAAGAGTCTTTTTCAAAATTAGCCGAGTAACCCACAGTCAGATGTTTGAAACCACCAAAAACCTCTAAAAAGGTAAATGAAACGTTTTTAGGGAATCAGAGACAAGCGCATAAAAGAAAGGGAATCATGGGACTCACTCCTGTTGCAAGCGTGCCATGACTAGGGGATCGTCCTTCCTTATGTCATGGGGATACCACTGAGCGACTTTGTCACCAATTATCTTCTTCCTCAAAATCTTGTGGGCTGATTTCTTCCCTGTTGGGTTAAGTACGTGCCCGAATATCCTCGCCCTTGCCTCTGCCACTCCCTGGGTGACCGCCGCAGCCACTATACTTTTCAGGCCGCCACTACTCATCCTCTAGCCACCTTCAGTTCTCCGACACAAGGACACCAAATTTCACTTCAAACAAACAAATAATTATATAAAAAAACATACAAAAAATGTCAAGTAACAATGAGCACGACATCAACAATCGTGGCATTTTGACAAACAACTGGCGTACGAACTACGAAGAGAAGGAAGAAGCGGCGGAAAGCAAATAACCTGACTGAGGCTAACCACAGATATTAAAGTTCCGGTGACCACCTGAAAGAATGGTCGGATCTCAAATTCGACACAACAGAATAGAGGCGCCGCACGTAGCCACCAATGGGGTTGAGTTTTTCTTGTTATCGGCCCAAGTTGTTGAATAAGCTACATGGACTTATGCTGACGTCACAATTTATGCTTTTGATAGAGCTTTTATTTTAGTTCTCAAATCGTGTCCGTCCCAATCCAACTGTTTATTTGATCATTGTCCAAAAGTGCGGATTTATATAAAAAGTTGAATACACTGAAGTGTTTATAAATTAATTTTAACCTTAATATACATTAACCAAGCCATATTTATTTATTTAAATACAAGATTTAAAATTAGTGATTATCTGACTTTAAAGGGTAATACAAAATTTTGTTTAAACAAAAGCTGTTGATGTTAAGGAACTAACCTACATTTAAGATTTCATCATAGATATTATTTGAATTGGAACATGACAAGTAATTACTTTGAAAATTAATCAACACCATATCATTCCATCTCTCTTATCAAAGGGTTTAATGGAAGAAGTGGGTGCTTAGAACAATATCCGCTCCTGATACATCTCCAATGCCTGGATGACTTTCTGAATGAACAGCTTCCGGTTCAGCCTATACCTGTGTCAATATCCAGATTGTAAATTTTAAGCTAAAGAAATTAATTGGACAAAATAATGCTTAGGGATGTACTACATACTTGATGACGGATTCAAGGGTCCTCGCTTCTGGCATTGAATCTGTAAAAGATGGGAAGTGATGGTATAATCATAAACTACTGCATAAAACCATGTCTGAAAAGGTAAAAAGTTGAGAGGACTACCAAGTAGTTTCTGGTCTTCCTGGGAGGTGGTAGGAAATTGTGCTAGCATCTCATAGCATTCTTCTTGCAACTCCTTGGCAGCTCTCCTTTCTGTGCTCGGGACAGGAGGTGTATCTCCATCCGACCAAGTTGGCAATGTTCTAGCGGCTGCTATGACTGCCCCATCAACAAAGACGTCACCAATGCCCGACAGTTCACCTGTTTCCGAAATTTGCAGAGTTTTCATCACATACAAATGCTAAAACGTCATATGGACTACTGTTTCTCTAATCATCTAAATGTCCCCTACTGTTGTGATAGTAATCCTCAGGGAGGCCAGAGATATTGAATACTGAGAGGAAGGAATCCAAATGAATCTGTACATTGCCAGAGAACTGGATTACGTCCCAAGGATTCTGCAATATCATCACGTCACACACAATTTTGTGTCAAGTTTATGGAAGAAGAGATTTACCATAAAGAGATCATGATTCAAATTAATGGAAACAAAGCTAAGAATAAATAAGCAAGACACAAGCTACAACTGATTTTTTCAAATGTCCATAATATCTTGAAGCTAGTTCTATTCTTCTGAAGGTGAAATCTTATTAAGTTTCAATTAGGCGCAAAAGGAAAAATGAGGGTACTCTTTATCTAATTCCACGACTGCATACAAGAAAACCAAATTTAAAATACTATCAGTTCAATAACCAGATAAATAAAGCTCCCAACCAAGAAAAAGAAAGAGCGGGAGCTGTATATCATCAAGTATAGAACAATTCACTATCAATCAAGCAGAAATAGAAAACAGGCATTTGAAATCATTTCCATTCCCAATGGAGAAAGCTGAGAGATTACCACAGATGATGAGAAACCATATCTTTGCATGATTACGTCATTCTTCTGGCCATTCATGTAATTGACAGTCAACTGTAGAAAATTCGTGGGACCAACAGGATATTAAGATCACAAGTCAAGATGACCTGATAATATAACTATCTAACTTCTAATGAATCAACAGAAGAATTTATAGAATCAGAAGATTTAAAGTGGAAATTGGACAAAACTGATGCTCAACCAATTGTTAGGACACTTACAATGACTTTCTAAAGCTGCAAATAGAAGATTCAAACATTTAGTCATTTCACAGCTGTCGTACTCTTCAAAAAAATAAGCATAAGGGCTGATTTAGAAAAGGGGGAATGTCAAAAGTTCCTCAATTATGAGCTTTTCTCTAAATAGATTCTAAAAAAGGAGGTTCTAATCCACTTTTCAATTCTTAACAAATATTATTCACAGATACTGAGGCTTTCTACTGAAATAGAAAAGGGGTCATAATTCATCACAAAGATATTGAACATTACCTCTTCACCCTTTTTAATATGTTCCCCCGCATTTATCATCACCTCAAGCATCCGATCCTTGAATCGCCAATGAAAACAGCAGTTTGGCTCAAAGGAATGGTTCAGCATGTCTGCAGCGTATAACTTAGTTACCTTAACATTTGAAAAATTAGACAAAATTACCAAAAGAGTTGTTAATCCCCCCAAAAAAATGTCTCTGAATGAAATAATCTCTCTTATCTATCAATCAACAGTCACAGTGAAGAAAAGAGAAAAACCATAACTAATATTAAAAATGGTCTGGGCCATAAGAAAAAAAATGCTTAACACTTCGACCTTACTGCTGTGTAGCTATGAGTTAACAATCATACAAATGGGCCACATATTGACCATAAATTACATGAAAATTCAATCCATGTTTACAAAAGACATGCTTCAAGGAGATGATTTGCCCAAATCACACCCTTCAAAGAGTGGACAACCACCGCCAGAAAAGAATTCAATCGAATATAAGCTTACCAGCATATGGCACTAACATATTTGCATCTTGAATCAAAGCACCGATTCTCATTTGCATGTTAATGCTCCGTGATTGTACCATACTCAGTGCCCACATGAATCTCTCAGGATCACGAGCTAGGCGCTTTATTTTCAGGGGAACACCAGAATGCTGTGTGATCCAAGACGAATAGTTTGTTACTGAGATGGTACTGTATTTTGTGGCATTTCTTGAAACAAGTTATGCATGAATCTAGGCAATTCATACCCAGTTCTTTTCCCAAAATTCCATGGCTCGATGCTGCTGTTCTCTCATGTTTAATGCAAGATTCTGATCCTGCAGCTCCAAAAGATCCCCCTATATTACAATAGAAAATGCAAGACAGATGAGAAGCAAAGGTGTTACACTTAAACAAGTCTTCTATATTTTAGATTAACAAAGCTGAGAAAAAAAATAACAACTAAACCCTTGGAACAAGGTTTACAAATTGAACACTCATCAATAATCATTGATACTGAACTTCTACATTAAACTCATTTAATGAAAAAAGATGTTCTAGATTTGCACTGGTCAAGCCTGTAGAAAAGGCTAAATAGGATCATATGCATGCAAGCATGTATGTGTTTCAACCCAGTTGATGAGATTGACCATGTGCCCACACATACGCATAAAGCACTCAGAACAACTCAAGAATCATCAAAATTCACTAGCTAGAACAACTTGTTTGATGCAAGTTAAAGCATAAAATGGACATCTTAATTTGATGTAAAAACTCGAGGTACTAGCTTTAATATTCATTTTAATGAGAGTCAGCTTTCTGTGGACCGGTTAACATTTTAAATTGAGTAGGTAAAAGGAACAACATGAGACTCAATATAATACATGAAAGGCATTTTGATGATATGAAAAATCCACAGAAAACAAAATCCAAACCTACATAATACATAAAAAAAAAAAATATACTGTTAAACGTTGTATCCACACCTCTGTGGCAAGAAGCAAGCTAGTACACTCATCTGAGCTGGGTAAGAAGTCACAATATAGTTGCCAAAAGTTGTCATTGCAATCAAATGCATACAAGAGAAGGCATGCTAATCTCAGGTCCCAATCTGTCTGTGTCACAGAGATACAGTAAATAAGCATACAGATCGACAGTACAAAATCAGAAGGAGAAAAAAGTAAAATAGGTCTGTGACTATCATAAAATAAGAGATGTATATATTCATCAACCAAGTTGGAATTGATAAATAAAAGCAACAAGCATAATAATATGGAACATGTGAAGCAGCAATAGATATTCAAAGTAGTTTTTATGTCACATATAGAAAGGCAGTACCTCTGGATTGGTAGAGTTGATAATATCAAATATTGGATGACCAACTGGTACTATATCTGGGAAAAACATCCAGGGGTGCTTCTTGCTAATAGTGAGCATCAACTCTAATGGGATTTCCATAATCAACTGCTCATTCCAGTGCAAAACAACAGAGAGCCACTCAAATGGACCATTTTCCAAGTCAATCCAGTATAGATAAGGCAATCAAGTAGTTATTAATGAGTTCCAACTCTTTGGAAGAGATCGTACAAACTAGTGGTTCACTGAAATGAAAATATGGCATACTTTGCCACCCTGTACACAAGTTTTTTTTTTTTTTCCGAAGTAAAGAAACTAACCCTGGCACGGCGAAGTGGTTCCACGTCTTTGGAAGCATAGACTCCAAACCCATGAGGACCTTCCTTAAATTCAATTCCATAGGCACGCATACTTCGAGCATAGCCAATCCTATAAAAATCAGGATCTACTGGCTCCAACTGTTGAGGAAGAGTAAGACGACGTAAAAAGCGAAGTAATGCCACATGGTGATGAACCGCACTAAATGAAATTTATTATTGAAAAAAATAGAATAAAATTTGTCATATTTTTTTACCAACAGGCTCTAAAAAATTCCCAACTGAAATGGGTAACAAATTTACCACCTTTTCTGGATTCCACCACTTAATTCAAACTTTACTAGTCAAAAAGCAATAAATTGCTTACGGCTTAGTTGCTAGTGTTCGTCTCGAGACAAGGAAAAGGCGAAAAGCGACTAATGTAAAGGGAAGAGCTGCGGTACCTCAGAAGGAGATTCTTCGACTTTGCGAGTGTGAAAGAGAGGAAAGGGAGGAGTCTCAACAGATGAGGCGTTAATGGGTAGAATACTAATAGCTCTGCTTTCTCTGTTCCCGCCAAATAAGTATCTGGGTCTTGTACACCAACCATGATGAAGCAGATTCTCGTTGCACTGCCACCCTCAAATTCAATAAGACAAAGGGTATAAAAAGAGGAAGAAAAAAAAAGGCGGAGAAAAAAAAAAAGGTAACACCTTGGAGATGGAGAAGCAGCGATGGAGGTCTTGAAGGGGAAGTGAAAAGCCCATTTTGCTCAAAGCTTATCTTTAAAAATGTTGCTTTCTATCACCCCGTTGGCAAAAGTCACAAGATTGAGCATACATACAACCAGACTCCACTCCAGTGCTCATTGTTCAAAACGTTATCCAAGTAACTTAACTTCCTTTGTTTCTGTATAAGAAGAAAGCAAGAAAGAAACGTGATTAGCTGGTCATAATTAGTCATAACTCATAAGCCACTTGCCTCTCTTGCCATTTCTTCTTTCGACTCAACTGGACAGTGGCGATACACGATCAATTTTATTAGCTCAGAAATTTTTATTTTTTATTATTTATGATAAAGTGAATTATAAATAATTATTATTAATTAGTCATAAAATATTTTATTTTTATAATTTTAAAATATCCAATCATTCTTTAAATATCGCGTGAATATTATGATTCCTCCCCGTCCAGATCAGTGGTTAATTTAGTTTCTACAAAAGAGTTAGTTGAATACTTGAAATTGAAATTATTTAGAAAGAACAAATTAGATGACTAATTTGAAGAATAAAAAAAATCCCAGGACGTGACTTAATATTAAACACTGAAAAATAAAATGGGCAAAGGAAAGGCCAAAGTATTGGCGTTTGAACCCAAGGATAAGAGTAAAATGATAGGTGTAGATGGGGGAAAATGTCAATGTTTTATAACCAGATCGGATATAGAACCAGCCAAAGAAAAAGTTTAAGGTTTAAAATCAATCGGTATTAAACCGTTATAAAATTAGTATCAGACCATATTGTTAGTCAATATTGATGTGATACATATTGAAAAATATAGGTGGTGGTGATAAATATGAATTCATCCTAATTGTTAATTTATAATACTAAATGACCTTGAAATCATGGTTATTTACCATACAATTAACTCCATATCAACCCTTCTTGTTAAGACAATTACATCTTGACAATTTAAAGTAGATTTTGTTCCTTACCGTTTATAAAACGTAAATGGGAGGCCAATATGTTTTGAAGTTGTGTTTTATTTGAGAGGTTAAGTGGGCGACCCTTCTTGCTTCCTTTTTAGCCAATAAACTCTTGTCACATGTCTTCAATTTCTAAAATGAAAAATTGTCAAATGTTGTCATTCTATAAAGAAATGCATCTCTATCTTGTGTTTTAACTTCACAAAATGTCATTCCCAACAAAAAGATCGATAATTCCTTAAATGTTATTTTGATAAATTCATGCATTTTGTTTATCCTTAGTATGTAATCTCATCCTTGATGTTTTAAGGCTTCAATATTAGTCCTCCTTTCAATAAATATACATAGTGTTGAACTAAAGGAGGTTCTAATTGATGTTTTAATGGTACTAAAGCGTAATTACTCCTGATAATTTTACTATTTTGATGAAAAGTACTATTAGAACAAAATAAAGTCATAAACTCAAAAAGATAGGATATAAAGTTAATAAAAAAAAGTTGAAGTTTATAACCAATGAAATGAAGATCAAAATTAGAAGAAACGAAAACCAAGGCTCATCAAGGTCATTTCACATTCATATTATTATTTGTAATCTCATTTTATTAATTTGCCCCAGACCCTGCATTTCAGCGGGATTCACACTAGGTGTTGTTGTTGTTGTTGTCACTTTTTTAATTTGATGATTCAAAAGGCTCACCATGCATAATCATTTATCTTACTTCATTGTACGAGTCTTTACATTTATCAAGAGGCACTGAAGTTTTTAATTTTCATATAAAATCCTCCTGATCTTTTAAATAATCTTTGGGAAATATTATGGGAAGTATTTGAATCATATTTGGATTAAACAAATTAGTTTTTGAGCATTTGAAGTTGTTAAATCATGTTTTTAGGCTAATTGGTCAACTTATATGGGTTAGTGGTTGACTAATATAGGTTAAAGTTATTCAAAATGATTTACCATGAGTTTGTAGCAACATTGGTTGATGTATTGGTCGACCATCATCCTATATTAGAAGACAAAATGTGTTGGTCGACCAGTATTCCAACTGTTAGTTAATCTGATGTTGTAAATGCATATTGGTAGATCAGTGCATTATATATAGTCATTCTAATGGCTAGTTTTTGGCTCCAAACGACTATTTTTGGTCCTAGGACAATATAAATAGGTGCTTTCTTATTGGTTTTTTAAGTGTTGTATACACATACTACAAAGAGTTTTTTAACCATTTGAGCATCATTGCATCATATTTGTATGAGTGAGCTATTTTAGAGTTATCAAGTAATAAAGTGAGTTGTTTTGAATTGTAATATTTGATTATGGCAATATATTATTGTATTTGGGTGTGATACAAATGAGATTGAGTTTTCTCATCATTTTGGAAGAAGATTATAAGAAGGGTTTCTCTTTATCGAGAAAGAAGAATTATAATGGAATTCTATAAAGAGTCTAAATATAGGTAATGATTCTTTTTCAAACTAATATAAATCATTTTGCATTCTTTTCTTCCTATCCTTTTAAAATTTTTTTCAATTGTTCGATTAATTTATATTAAGCAATTTTCTCATATTTATTTTGAATTGAATGTTTTTAATTAGGTGCATTGGTTAGAAAATTGTTTAATTTTGTGAACACCCAATTCACACCCCCCCCTCTCTCTTTTGGGTGCCATTAAAGACTAATAAGTGATATCATATGAAATCGTATAATAAAGGTTATAATATCATATTTAAGAGCATCATCATCATAATTCAACCAAAAGAGACAAAACATTAGTATACCATCTTTCTTTGATGGCAATGATTATTTTTATTAGAAAACTAGGATGAGATTCTTTCTAATGTCTGAAAGTGTTTGACTTACAGGAAATAGTTTCTAATGGTCTCTTTATTCCTGCAAAAATTGTAGATAACAAAACGGTACCCAAATTAAAGGAAGAACTAGAACCTCAAGGTAGGAGATTAGTATCCTTGAAAAATAAGGTTGTACACGTTCTATTTTGTGTTTTAAGAAGAAATGAATTTAATAGGGTCATTAAGTTAGAATTTACATCAAATGGGTTATTATTTCTCCAAGCTTTTGAATAAGGATAAATCTTTCTTAATTAGAGGAAAATTATTTTTGACAAGGCTCTTTATATGATCACATTTTTTATTTATTGATATTTACTTAGTTCATATGTGTTTTAATATTATTTTATTAAATTTTTTATGCTTAAATTTGAGTTTTAAAGATGGATCCTTAAGTTATCTAGTTAACTAGTTGATCAATGTCTTAGTATGGTAGACCAATATCTTAAAAATTCACTCCTTTTTGCTTTTCAGTGAGTTTCCTTTTTTTTTTTGGTTGCTTATCCAGTCACCCAAACAGTCTCATTGGTTGACCAATGTCCTTCAATGCTTGACCAATATCTCTTTCACGGAAGACAATTAACTTATGACATATTTGGTCAATATATAAATGTCAACCACAACCTCTCACTGGTTGATCAATGTCCTTCAATGATTGACCAATATCTCTTCATGGAAGGCAATTAACTTAATAACATATTTGTTCAATATATAAAGGTCAACCATAACCATTTATTAGTCGAACAGTTTCCCTGAGTGGTTGACTAGTACAAATGATTTAATGCCTCTGCTCTTTTGCCTTGATTATGTTTTCTCTCTTTCTTGTTTAAGGCTCCTTAAAAACCTAGATAAGTCACTTGTATCTTTGAAAAACACCATACCCCATTCCAAATAGCTACCTCCTTCAATTTTGTGCCCTTTTTGTTAAAGATCTTTATAATTCTTATTATCTTTGAATAGATCCTTAACTTTAGGATTTCTTGATATTGCCCTTTTTTTTATAAATTACATTGTTTTTTTAAGTGTGATTGCATCATATTTGTCATTCTAGAATTTCAAATTTGACTACCTTATTTCATCATTATTTTTGAAATTTAGGACTTAATAAATGATATATTTTTCTTAAACACTACAATTGTGTTTTATTTGTTTCATTCTAACTAGTAATTTTGTGAAACTTGTCTTTAGTGTTTAATTGAAATTTTCAACTTAGGCATCATATCAAAATTAGGGATTTTTTAAAATTAGACACAATTAGGGATGTTTTTGTGAAAATTAATCTTTTGTTTTGACTCTTTAAAAATTCATTAGCACTCTTTAGTGAGACAGATTGACATTCTTGATCAAATTCATCTTTTTAACCAAGTTAACTTGATGTATAAGACTCTGTATTGTGCATTTTTGGATTTTTTTTTTGATTCCAAAAAAGGGGGAGAAAAGTTTGGTGATATTATATTTAGGGGGAGTGATAACACTTAGGAGGAG
>JAOQMM010000173.1:12646793-12671958 GCA_027563515.1 Erythroxylum platyclados | reverse complement strand
AAAAGCTTTGAAAGGAGAAAAGAAGAAGAGAGAGAAGAGAGAGAAGAGGAGAGAGGAAGCGGGTCTTCCGATGCTACTGCCTTCCTGGGTTATCAGATCCAAGTTTAATCCTTCTTTCCATCTTTCATTTTTGTTCATTTAATGTATGAGATTGAGATGGATTGTATGATGATGGATTTTGAGTCAAGGATGATGTTCTAACTTTTCTTAGGGATTTAAACTTGATTCAATGTTAATATAATCCTTTTTGTGTTATTTTGATTGGGATTTTTGATTGATTATTGTAGCTTCATACTTCGGTAATAAACCAAGAGGGTGAATCAAATGTAAAATAATTAGGTTGGGTTAATAAGAGTTAAGCAATCCAATAGACCACGTAATCAATCTTATCGGTTATTGTACGGAGAGAGATTTCGTGTGAGACTCGGTAGTTTATTAGAGAGTTTAAGAACTGATTAGGTTATAGACCGATAGATAATCGAATTTCAGTGACTCGACTTTATTAGGTTTTATTAATTAGGGCTTAGTGATTATAACTCCAGAGAGAGTAATCCACCCTACGATAGTCAAGAACTGACATCCCAATAACACAAAAGTGATTGGGTTAGCATTGATGAGAAGATAAATCCCTCTCTCATAATTTGGTAAATTCTCTTGTGCGATTTTCCATTGTTGAATTGTTGGTGCTCAATATTTGATTTCGATGAGTTAATTTTGCAAATTAATATCTTGACAATCATTCATGTTTACTTTCCTATCCCGTTTTATTTTCATTTTATTAATTTTCTAGCCATATATAAATTAGGATTAGATTAGTCCACAACTCCTCGTGGGATCGACCCTTCACATACTACAATTCATGATCCGTGTACTTGCAGTATTTTGAGGGCTATAAATAGTAAAGCTTGCCACTCCAACATCCATAAATATCAAATATCTCAACCTTTAAGATGTTAAAAGGCATCTCATTTTTCCTTGAAATATTATCGATTCTTGGACATCAACCACAAGTAGTCATATAACTATGAACATCTTTAAAAATAGTGTCTAATGAAAACTTGCTTAGAGAATCTTAATGGTTGTTTTTGAAGTACAAGCATACCCACTATAAGATGAAGCATGATAATGCAAGATTATGGTCTCCAATTCATCTTTGAAAATACACCTTCTAAAAATCTCATCAACATACCACTTGAATAACAAAGGTCTATCCTAATAATAATGTTTAAAAAAACTTAATTCTTTTTTGGTAGCTCAAATTAAGTGGTAGAGTTTCACATCTTACGAAATTCACAAAGTCAACATATCATGGAGCTTCGGACTTTGAGATGGAGTGACCATTTGAAAAGGAGTTACCTATAGGTATTTCATCTTCACTATTCTCATCCAGCTCTTGCCTCATTTTAGAAAGAAAATTAGCTACCAAATTTTTAATTTCATTCTTATCTTAGATCTTTAAGTCACACTCTTGAAAAAGAAGGATCCATTGAATTAGTCTTGGCTTGACTTGCTTCTTACTCAAAAGATACTTGATTAAGAAATGATCGGTGTAAATAATAATCTTTGACCTTATTGAGTATGACCAATATTTATCAATAGAAAACACCACCACTAATAGCTCTTCCTCGATGGTGGCATAGTTTATTTAGGCCTCATCTAACATTCAACTTGCATATTAAATGACTTGCACGTTCATATCCTTCCTTTACCTCAAAATTACACTAATTGTATAATCACTTATATCATATATAATCTTAAAAGGGAGGTTCCAATTATGGGGTTGTATAATTGAAGTGAAAACAAGTGACTCCTTTAACCTGCAAAAAGCATCAATGCAACCTTGGTCAAATTTGAAAGAAATATCTTTAAAAAATAGGTCGATAAAAAGTTTAACAATTCTAGAGAAATCTTTTATAAAATGCTAGTAGAAGCTAGCATAGTTAAATAACTCCTCATTTCCTTATCAGTGTTTGCTAGTAACAATACCTACCAACCTCAATCCCTTAATCCCTCACTCAAATATTAAGTGTTATCGAACAATACCTTCCCTTACCACAAAATGGCATTTCCCCTAATTTAAAAATAGGTTAACTTTTTCCTATCATTGCAACACTTTAGATAAATTAGTTAAACATTCATTAAAAGTAGTAACATATACAAAGAAATCATCCACTAACACTTCCACTAAATAAGAGAAAATTTTCATCATACAATATTGAAAAGTACCATGGCAATATAAAGATGAAAATGCATTCTCCTATAGACAAGAGTATTATAAAGATATGTAAATATAGTCTTTTCTTGGTCAAAGGGATAAATAGATATTTGACAAAAAAAAGAGAATAACCATCTATGTAACAAAAATAAGAATGCTTTTCTAAAGTCTCAGGCATTAAGAGGAAAGTAATCTTTTCGGGTTATCTTGTTCAGCTTTCTATAGTCAACACACATTCTCTAACCTATGAATGTTCTTGTGGAAATCAATTCATTATTCTCAATCACATCCCTTTTCTTAGGAATTACTTAAATTGGGCTAAACCATTCACTATCAAAGATAAGATAGATTATCTCGATATCAAGTTGTTTGAATACCTCTTTCTTAACAACTTCTTTTATATTGAGATAATCTTCTTTTAAGCTCAATAGAGGGCTTATAATCATCTTCAAATAATATTATATGTTTGCAAATAGATGTTTTGATTCCTTTGATATCATTTATAATATATCATATGACATGTTGATGCAATATAAGGACTCCCAGAATTTTTTAATTTTCACTTTACTTTGACTTGCATTTACAGTCACTAGATCATTGGAATCGAATGTAAGAAATTCATACTTAATTGTGGAAGTAATATTTTTAATTTTTATCTATATAGCTTTTTATCCATTGTCATTGTTTAGGGAGCCGCCATTCACTAAATATTCTTCAAATGGGTTAGATGAATTATGTTTAGTAAGCTTCTTCCTTATTGAATGATCACTCATATCAATCTTGGAATAAAAATCTATAAGGGAAAGATATTTAATATCATTAAGCAAATTGAACTCTATACTCTCTCACTAACACTCATAGAAATCTTTCTATTTTTCACATCAGTAACAACTCTAACTATAGCTAGGAAAGGCCTTCTGGTTGACTTTTTCTAAGTGTCAATTATGTAATAACTGCAAGTGCATGACGTAGTTGTAGCTAGTACCGATAAGTACAGGTCAATCATATGAGGACTATGAGGACTATGAGTACTAGTAATTACCGTTATCCTATTATCTAGTCTACAAGATTAGTTTTGATTTTTAATATAAAATAAAATAAAACTAAGCAAGTAAAATAAATGGGTTGTAAGATTGAATCAGAGAATTAAGGAAGCACTTAGTAAACTATCGATATAAAAAAATTAGTATCTAGATTTTGAATCACCCTGAACCCTTAACAGATTGATCTTTTATTATGTAATTATTTTATTGATTTCTTAAACCGTGGAGATTCCTATGGTATGCTAATAGTTGACCTTAATCTAATAACAACTAATCCGAAGGTTTTCAACCGAATTACTCAAGTTAGAGTTTATGGGATTGCTTTATCGATTTATGAATCCCTCTATTAGGTTTGACCCTAATTCGGAAGATTTATGTCATCCTATCTCTAGGGCTGCTTCAAATTATGGTAGATCTATTCAAACAAGGAATTCTCAATCTCTATGTTATGAAATCAGGTAATGACTAATATTCTGAATCTATTAGAACATAAATAAAACATGTAATTAGATCACATTATATCAATCAAACCAATTGCATTAATAAAATAATCAAATCATATTAAAGTATCAATTTAGGGCTCATCTAACCTAGACACTAAAGGTATTTAGTTACACATGATCGAACACAAAATCACACATAAATAGAAAGAAAAACGAATTAAAAACAATGAGTTCATAATTCTAAATCTCCCTGTTTATCTTCTATTGAATATTCTTACGAGGTGAAGGTTTGATCTTGTATTTTGGGGGATCTTGCGATAAAGTCTTTGTGTTTTCCGCTTCTCTAGATTAGGTTATGATCTTATATTTTGATGGATCTTGCGATGGTTATTACTAGTAGTTACAATCCTCGTAGAATCGACACTCGACTCACCTAGATTATAACATAGAAAATGATATGTATACTTGCCTATATGATTGCTTTAATATTGTTCTGTATGTTTCCTTTTATTCATTCATATAATTCACATCACATTAAATTTTTAGAATTTTTTTGGGATTGTATATTAGGAAAGTCTTATTTTTATTAATCTAGTCATTTTCATTTTTTTGTTTTTACTAATATAAGCAGGTTTTATTTCTTTTCTATTTGTATTTCTTTTTTATTTTTAGAACTCTCTTTATTGATCTTATGTATGTGGCTTATTTATAAGATTTGGGTGTTTATTTTCATAACTATCAAACACAATGGAAAGATGAAGAGGACAATATTCTATGCAAGATTCATCTACTACATCACTGATACCGAGATTAGATGCTTGAAATGAGAGGCATGGTAATAGATATTTGGAATTTCAACTAGTATGGTGATGTGCTATTATTTTTCAGTGGAAGCCACCACATTCATGAATGTTAGGCATATTACAACATTTGAAAATTGTATGAGTAGTCAAATTTCATTGGGAACTAGCCTAACAAATATTCTCTTTAATGATATTTAAAATCTGAGGTACAGAAACTATCTTAACTTTGAATGAAACAGTCAAGATCCATAATTTCTATAACAATAACATTAAGAGGAGGAGCAAAGTCTCTAGGAGCTCTTAATGAAAGCTATTATTAAAATTAAGGCTCACTTTCAGAGAACTAAAAAGTGTCTTCAGAATTGATAGGATTCCATCCACAACTTAGGAATTTATTTGGGAAACTCATTAAACTAATTTTTAAAAAATAACAAGGTGCTTTGCCTATTTACACTAAGACAAATTTGAGAGTGTAAGAAGAAGCAATAATTTTAAGGAGTGAAACAGAGATAAAGGTTTAAGAATAAGAGAAAGAAGAGGAAGACAAGAATATTTTTCAGAAGAGAAAGATAAAGATAAAGCGAAGGAGCTAAAGAAAGAGGTTATCAAGGAATTATGAGTAATTATCTTAAGTATGAAGGGCTTACACATCATATATGATAAACTACCATAGTCAATCAAATATGTAGGGGTTTTATTATTCCTTACTATATTGGTAGCTTGATAATAAAAGAAAATTAATGGATCTTCTTGATATCATTAATTTGATGCCATTTGACCTTGCTCTATTATAGCATGCGACATATCTTAAGGTTAATGAGTCCTTATCTGGAAAGACGAGTGGAAAGCAACCTTCAATTATAGATTTAGGTTGAGGGAAAGGCTTACTGAGAAGTCTAAATAGAATACTCATAAAGAAGCATTAGTTGAGAGGTAACCCACCAATTTAGTTTTTTATTTTAATTTAGTATATTTAGGAATCCTTCAACTTAGTTTTAGAATATTTTGTTTAGTGTTTAATTTGTATTGCATGTGTTTTTAGTTTTTAGTAGTTTTACAGTTATGGTTTTAATTTTGTAACTTGAGATGAGATTTGATGAGTTTTATAGAATATAAAGACGACAATACTCTAAATTTCTAAATAGAGATCATATTTCATTGGAACTGAATAGATACGAATGAAATTGGATAACACTGACAATCTTTCATTATCAAAGGAGTATCAGTTACCCTTACCTCCTTCCATTATTTTCCGTTATTTTTATTATTCTTATATGTTTTGTACATTGAGGATAATGTACAACTTAAGTGTGAGTAAGAGACTCAAGAGTTAGGCTTATCAATTTTATTATAATTAGCTTAACAATGAAAAATTTTAAAAACAATTTAAGGATGTTGATCAAGATGATTTATTATGATTTTTCTTATACTTGTGATTTAATTTGTTTCAATAAAAGGTTAGATCTTTAATGATTAAGTTGAATTCAATTTGCTTCAATAATTTTGAAAATAGATATTTTATTTGGACACATTGAGTTAAATATGAATTATTTTTAATCATTTTTATTATCCTTCATAATAATAAAAATAACAAATGTAAAAAGTACGAAAAAGTGAGCATAGAATAAATTTATGTTACTAGCTTTAAATCAAGTAAAAAGGTTGAAGTTAAAGAATGATGCTAATAGCTATTTGAAATAGTGACCTAGTAAAGTAATTGGGAGTATTATTCATGAAAAGATATTTACTTTTGTGCCAAAAGGTTAGGTTACTTTTCAAATAAGCTCTACATGCTCATGTGTTGTTTACAATTGGTATTTTGTTTTCTTTTAATAAGGGGTATGAAAATATTTGAAAGTTGTAGCATTTCTCTCATGTATATTCATTTTATACATTAGGTTGAATTTTGTTAAATGAGTTAAAGTTTGAAAAAATATGAATTAAATTGGAATAATTTATGACTTGATGTAAGTAGCTAAATGCCTAACAATTTGATGAACTTTACACATGAATGAATTATGGAGAATCTTGATTGATGTTTGATTTGTTTAAATGCTTTCCTAAGATTGCTTCTTATAAGATAAAAGTAATAAAATTGATTTGCTTGAGGTCAAGTAAATGCTTAAGTGTGTGAGAACTTAATATATGCTAATTTAACTATGTTTTTAATATGATTTTAAGGGAAATTAGTTTGTGTTTGAGAATTTTTATATGACTTGGTACTTCATTTAGCTTATATTCTGTTTATAGGCTTTATTTTGGCTCTCTAATGAACAAGAAATGAATTTGTGCGAATTTGAATTTAGTTTTGAGTGATTTTAGTTAAAGGAATCAAAATATAACACCAATAGGGACCCATATTGTTGAACATAGGGCAAGGGGGAGCCATAAGGGCAATATGGGGCTACAAATACCCATATTCTATAACACAAGACTAATAAAGACATGTATTCGGGAATACAGGACCAATAAGGATTTATATTGAACATATGTTCTATGTTGTTTCATTTTGCTTATTCTCGTTTTTAGTAAGAAGTAACATAGAAATAACATATGATTGTGTTATACCTTGGTAGTTATTTTTATGGAAAATAAGCTAAAAAGGGTGTAAAGTAATATGGGGACCATCATAGTCTCACATTTGAGTAGTGTTTGACTAAAATTCTAAGGTTTTGTGATAAAAAGAGAAGAAAAAAGAAAGAGAGACATATGAGAGGACTAGAAATCAATCCTAAGAAAGAGGAGACTTAAGATTACATTAAGAGAAGACAATCTTAGAAAAAAGCAAGATTCCATCAAGATCAATCAAGAAACAACATGATTAAAGTCGTGATAAATATATCTTTTATCTTTTGTTTTCTTTGTTGTTCTTTATTGGTTTTCTGTGTTTTGATTCTGAACTAATTTAAGATATAGATTTAGATGTTATGAATTATTGGAAACATCCTCTCTATTAGTTAAAGGTAAGATTACGTACTATTAAACCTTCCCAAGCCCTGTGTCTTAGTGAGATTTCTATTAGGATGTTGTTATTGTTGTATTTAGATGTTATGAATTCTAGAATTTATGTTTGAGTTAATTTCTTTAGTTTAATGAAAAATTCTAGTTTCTTGAGATTTGTCTATATTTTTATATTAAGTTGAATTAAGGTATGAACGTAAAAGATTCGACATTCAGATTTATATATAGGATTAAAAGTGAAACGCACAAGATTTTGTATAACGTAGGTCACAGTACAAATAATAGTGGTTGCATGAATCCTAGCTATTAGGATTTACATTCCTTTGACATCTATTAGGAGAATTCATAGATTGAATTAATGCATTCTTAGGGAGTTTTAATGTGAGAGAAATTTTGGTCAAAAATACTTAAGAATAAGGGTTGTATATGTCTTGATCATAAATGTACAATTTTAACTTCGGAATTCTTATCGGTCTAAATAAATAGGATTAATCATTGAAGCAAGATAAATTTAATCATAGTAAAGTTTTAGGGGGATTTTATATTAAAGTCTTATCTATTTACTAATTGTTTATTGTCTATTATCTTTATTAATTTACTCTGATTTTTTATTTTGGTTTTGGTTATATTCGTTACTATATCACTTGTTTATTTAAATTAGATAATATAAAGACAATCATTATTAATAGTTTTAATCCTTGTGGGATTGACATTCGACTTATCTAAACTTTACTATAGAAAATGATAGGTACACTTGCCTGTATGATTTTTTTTAATATTGTTTTGTGTGTTTCGTCATTCATATAATTCACATCACATTACGTATAAGCAATATTTTAAATGAAATTCTCACATCGAGTTAGTTTAGTAAACTTATTCTCTAACATGCAGCACACGTTTCTTTAAGTATATCTATAATTTAGTTTATAAGATCGATTACTTCCTTTATAAGAAAGAAACACAATATATGTTAGCCTTTATTCCCTATTTATCTTTAGTCTTATTAGAAAAATAATTAGAAATAATTTAGGGGTGATATATAAATGTAATATAAATTCCATAATTACAATCTGATTATAATTTCACTTATCATGTACATTAGTCTCACAGACTTTATCTTATACATTAATTAATTAAACGAATATGTATAAAATAAAGAATGTCTTGAAATAATTATGTCACGAGATCTACAACTAATTAATTGACTACAAGACATAAACTAATAATATCTATTTCTGATTAATTATATGTCTTATATGAAAAAGTATTGTTATATGTAAGATCATAATTAATTAGTATTATAATTTTTTATTCTAATGTTGTACAAAAAGAGATTTCATTATAATTTAAGTTCTTAATGAAAGAGATTAGGATTATTTGTTTGATAGGATAAGATGATTTAAGTCTAAAAGCCAGGAATTTTAACATATGTATTGGAAATACCTAATACCTTCTAAAGATCGGAAATAGTGCATGCACTAGTACTTACCAAGTGTGAGTTGAATTTCAACAGTTTAGTAACATGGACAAAATTTTGAATAATATGTTATTGTATTCGAAAGTAGAAAAAAGGAAAATATATAAAGAAATAGTCAATAGATGCTTGCGATATTTCAACTTTGTATTTATATTACGGGGGTTTCGGAAAATCTCAATATTAATTTTTTAACTGTACAAATCCTTATTAATTATATAAAAATATCAAAATTTAATAAATCATTCTCATCAATTAAAACCACCGAGACAAAGATTGCTAGTCTATGCCACCATGATAGTAGAAGTGCTTGTAAAGGAAATACAAGTGCATCCTAATCGACAAATACTATTTAATATTAGCGTTTTGGATATTAGCTATAGCCCTTTAAAACAAGAATGATTAATGGATTTGCTTTTAAAGTTTATGCCCTTGAAAATGGGCCGGGTCGACTTGGAACACGTGTAAGCAAAGCCACGCCGTTGGAATTGGAATTTGCAGTCGCCGTTGCCAACCTTACTCCCAAGTCTGAACCGTAAACCCTTTCAGAAACCCATTCTCTCAAGGAACAAACGTCACTGTAATCTGCTTCTGACTTGGAGAGAAGATGCCAAAAGGTTTTATTGGGGAATTTGATATTTTACGCGTAATTTTGTTTAACAATGATCATTATTAATGTGCTTCAGCTTGATTATGTGTGTGCAGAAATTCCAGGGTTTTATTATGATGCGGCGAAAAATAGGTACTTTCCTCTCAGAGGCCCCATACCTCGCTCTTCTTCTTCTTCTGCCACCAGACCTCCAAAACAACATATAAAAAGGCCGACCCAGGTAAGAATTTCTTTGTTACGTGCATCCTTTTTATGAAAGTTTAGAGTTTTTTGACTTTCTGCCAAATTAAACAACCCCTAAAACTGATTATTTATGTAAATTTGTTTTCTTTTTTAAGGTTTTTGAGTTCTTTTTTCTTCTTCTTTTTGAATTTGTGTTTCGGGCTTCTTTTTGCCTCTTCTTGACACATCTGCTTGACAGATATATCTGTTACTAATATGGGAGTAGATGTATTTGCATTTGAGAATGTGGAAGGTCTAGATATTTTTTTTGACCCTTTTGGTTTCAGGCACCCAGGAGAACATCTATAAAGCTGCTTAAGAGTAGGGAGCTGAACGGAAGTCAAATTACTTTTGGTAAAAAAAGGTGTCATTTCGTTGAGGAATATAGAAAGAAACATGCATCTCAACCCACGGTATGCTATTTATTACGTCAAAATCAAAAAAATGTTCTTCTTTGAATTTTTTATAACTTTTAGGCTTTTAATTCTTTATAGGTGTGGAAGTATCAACAAACTGCATCCACGGGCGATATTGCTTTGGATCATATGCAAGTGTTTGTGCAAACGTCAGAGGGTCAAACTGAAAGTGATATTCTGGTGACTGGCAGCTCAAATGGCTGTATGAGGTATCATTCAATGGATGCAATTTGCTATTGAAGCTGTGTACTTCTGCTTATGCAATTTTGGATTTTAACGTATAACCAATCATGGGCTATCAAATTGGTTCTTGCATTCTACATTGCTGCAACATCTGTAGCATCTATAGTATTTACGAGTTTTTTTCTGTCAAATTTCCATTACCACGTGCTGCTTTTGAAGCTTGGTACTTTTGCAGTCTTTTTGAAGTTGGAAAAGTTGGAGAGCATTTTAATGATAGTATCGAATTCATTCCAGAATGTGTATGGCCTGGGGATCATAAACCAGAGTATGGTGAAGCCCCTGGCCATATGTGGAAACCTTTTTCTTTACAATTTGCTTCAAGGATATCCTGTATAAAATCTCCTGGGAAGCACTTTCCTCGTCCTACTGGTGATGCTTCCAGATTTCGTGATGTTCTGTATCCTGTTATTGTTTTAGATATTTTATCGATTTAGATTTCTTACTAAATGTGCTATCATGTCATTAGCATATGTAGCCATATATTCTTGCTGTTGATTATGTTTGAACAATAAGTGAATGCATTAATGATTGCTTCCTTATCAGCTTCTGTTATGAGATTTAGTCTGGATTCTTAAGCAAGTTTTTCTCATTTGGAAGTTACTTGGCACTTTGGTGGATGTACCATTGGTCCAATGCATTCAAAAGTTTAAATGGGGTAACGCATATGCTATCATAGGAATTGGGGTTATGCATCTTTCTATTGCCAAGCAATTTTGATCAGATCATGAAGTTTCTTGTATCCTTGACATTTTTAGAGATTTCAATTTTATGATTGATTGTATGAAACAATTTCTTTATATTCTGTTTTTCTTTTCAATTTTTTCTTTTTACTCGATTTATTGCATCACTATTGCTTTGCATTTGTAATCCTTTAACTGGAGAAACAGAATCACTACTCTTGGGTCTGGACCAGTTGGTGGATCTGTTCGTACTCTTAATCTGAAGGAACCATTTGATTTCTCTCAACCTCCTGCTACATGGCAAATGGTTAAAGATGTTGTTTCATTGGATTGCACAATTTGGACAGCAGATTGTAAGCCTAATCCTATTCAAGCAGTGATTGGCAAGTTTCTTCTTCTCTTTTTTCCCCCCCACTTTTCATGGGTGTTGGATTGAAGTACCTGAAATTAGTTTGCAGATCTCTATTTTCCTTTTTGTGGAAAACTTTTTGTGGGGTGACTTTTGACTCTTGGTGCCTTGTACCACATGGATTAACCATGGATGATGAGTATTATTCAATTCATGAATGTAATGAGAAATTGAGATAGTAATGGTGTATTCATCTGTTTGTTTCAAATTGTCATAGGAACCAATCGTGGAGCAGCTGTTGTAGATTTGGAAAGACGAGCGATTTCATGGGTATGTAGAAGCAGCAGTGATATTTTGGCTCAACAGCTTGATCAGTCGGTAATATTTGATCCTTAGATGCATCAGCCTCATATGCCTCCATGAAGCAGTTGAATTCAATCTCTGTTTTTCCTTTTCAGATACTAGCATTTTATTTAATATAGCAAGTGAGCAATGGTGTATTTGACTGTATGCTATTCAACCTTTAATGGATGAGCTGAAATTTGCTTCGCATTACAATTAGTTGTGTTGTCCTCTTTTTGTCTTGGTATCCTTATCTACGATGATGTAAATATTGAATTCCTCTGATCTTTATACCTGTTGGGTTTCTTGTTCTTTTCAACATTTTCCGGTGTTTCTCTGCATTCAATCTACTTAGCACAAAGTGTCCCTGTTATCATGTTCTCTCTTTCTCTATCTTTCTGTTGAAGACCGTTTTGCATGTGGATCCTGAACCTCTTTGTAGTCATCATCAGCACTGCACTCTTGAGGTTTACAACTTTTTTGTCATTGTCATGAGCGCATATTCCTGTTGTTGAAAGGACTCGCAATTTTTTTTAGGTCCAACTATTTGGTGTCCCTATTAATTTTTTATTTTTACATTTTACTTCTTCAGGGGAATGTTGTTTTATGTGGACTAAGAAATGGAGCAATTGTGACAGTTGATGTTCGTCAGAAACAAGAAAGATGTGCTGCTACAGTTGTGACTCAAAAAGTTCCTTTTCCACCTGGGCACCATCGTAGTTCGAGTGAACAATTGTTAAAGGTACTGAATTTGCTGAAATGATAAGCGTATGTGGTTATCAAAATTGTCGTAAGCATGTTGGGTTACTAGTGTTAATGGATGCATTACGTCTCTGGTGTTTGGGACAATGTAATTAGAAGTGTGGTGAAGATAAAGAGTATATTTCATCATTGATTCCTTTATTTTAGTATCAATCAGACCTCTAGCTGCCTTTTTCATCTTGTATGATTGTAGGAATGGATTTGAGAATCTGTTATTGTGCTTTCTCAAGTTCGCTTGGATCTGAAAAATTTTTAAATTATGTACCTTTCTGGACTTCTCTTTTCATTTAGGAAGTGATAATTTATTCATATCTTGTGCAATGCAGCTTAAAGGAAATATATATCCTTCTTGCACCATGTATATGCCTTCATCTATATGCTGGTTGGTGCTGTTCTGAAATGTCTAGTTATTGTTACTTTTCATTTTCCCCTTTGTTTCTTTGGTTTTTCATTTCTAAAACTTCTTGTCTTGTTTGAATCTCTAGTTTGGTATCGCTTAAGTTGCATGATCAGTACTTTCTGGCAAGCTCCATGGATGGTTCGGTAAGTATCTGTTCTCCTTTTGGTCAACATTTTCTATCCAAAGATTCTTTATTTGGAGTTACCTATATAATATAAAATAATTCTCTTCATATTAATCGCCCTTTATGGAGTTCCAGATTGTTACTCTTCATATTACTTAATTTGTTGAACACGTATTCTTTACTTGAGGGGTTTATGATGTATTATTCAAATTTTTTCTCAAAACTATTTTTATTCATGCCCTTGCTTTTCCCTTTTCTTTTGAGCACGTTCTATTGTCAATGTAATCTTTTACCAATGTAATTTTTGTTTCATGGTTCATATGTCAATACTGTCATTTCTTCATCCATTGCTTAGGCTTCTTCAGATTCTGTGAAATGGGAGATTATTATGTGGAGTGAAATTCATTCTTGGGTTCTTCTTTGTTTGCAATTGCAGATTAATCTCTATGATCATCGCATGACCAAGAGAGGTCCTGTACAATCGTATGAAGGGCATGTAAATTCCCATCATGCTTTGCAACTTGAAGTGGACAAGTCTGAAAGTTTTGTATTAGGAGGTTTGCACATTTTATTGCATGTTATTCATTTCTCTTCGAGTCAAAGATGTGAGATTGAACTTTGGAAAAATTTTGTAGGCGGAGAGGACTGCAAAATAAGGCTTTGGAGCCTCAAGTCTGGTGAGATGCTCTTTGAAGAAAAAATTCCGAATGAAGTTCCATCAACTGTGTGCTGGCAGTCAACTGAAAGTACCTTTCTTTGCCTCTTACCCGTTTCATGAGATTATCTGTTCTTCAACTTTCTCTCTCTGATTCAACCTTTTCTCTTGTGTAATTAAAATTTTTCTCTCCAGGGTTTGCCAAAATAAAACCAGATCACTATAAAAGCTTCGTACCTGAGCTACAAAATGGCTTGGGGGCGTGGTGTGGATCACGCGAGGGAATATATTATATGTCTTGGCCATGACAGATTATGTTTCAGGAGTGTGAATTAGCAGTAGAAAGTGCATGATTTATAGGGTGCTTCTCCTTCATCGTTGGAGGGCATCGCAAAACATACGTAGTTTTGGTGGACAAGAAAGAAATGTCGTCAACTATAGCTTAGAATAGAGGCGGTCTTGTAACCCATTTATAGCTTAACGTAAGTCTAGGCGCAGTGTTCAATTAGGCAGTTTCAGTTGGAAAATGTACAGCATGGTTCTTTTTAATGCAATATACGGTTGTTTCTGGTCAATTCAGCTGAGGAAATGCGATTTTACTATGCTGATTTTGACCCTTTACAGAAATGATGCTGCTTTTACCAAATTTTTCCGGGAAGCTAAACTTCCATCAATTTTAACGTTTGTAACGCTTTTCTAAAAGCATAAAGCCATGGTAAGCTGACCTAATCATCTTTTACAAAATTGCATCTTTACGCAGTGGACAAACAGAGCTCAAAAGGGGTTTCACTTTTAGAAAAGAAAAGCTTCAAAAACACTTGAATTCCGTTTATCAAAGGGGACCAGCAGTTGTTTTATTTTAATTATTATCCTTCTTTTTTTTTTTCTTCTGTTTGAGGGTGACTTGAGCATTAAGGCTGGTTATATGAGCCATCTACAAGCGCCTATGGTGCAGGCAGTAGATAGGTAGGTGGGTATGGTTGAGTGATTCTTACAAAAGTGATTAAACTAAAAGTGAAAGACAGCATGATGGTTCGATCGCCAAAAGTAGGCCATTTCACCTGCTCTTCTAGACTTTGCACAAGTTTTGAGATCGATGAAAAGACAAACATTAGCAACTGTCTTGAGTTAAATTAAGCATGCTTTAAGGAAGGTTGTTACAATGATTCAATATAATCCATTGCAAATTCTTGTCAGTTTTGCATGTTGCATTTCCTAGGGGTAAACTGAGGAATTCCTGATGATACTTACCATCCAACTGTGTGATTGGCACAAGAGTTATAATGAAGCCATAGCAATAATGCAAATTCCATATCTACAATTATAGCTCTTAAGGTTTACAAATCAAGAACTTTAGTACACAAACTTCGTAATTTCTTTCAATATTTGCATGTTGCATGGACAAAAAGTTACTCGTACGTCTGTTGCTCATATATATCCCGTCCACCGAGTTTATTAGCTACAATTTGTGCTGGGGTTGCAAGTTTTATTTGTATGTTCGCCGAGTTTGTGGAGGTGCTAGTCTAACTACAAGTTTTTGTGATAATACGTAACTGCGCAGCAGATTAACCCACAACCTGCAATTTAGATCTTAGGCTACTTTACATGGTTCTTGAATGCCATCCAACGAAACAAACAAGTGAAGCGAAAGGAAACAAAGCACCGGAGAAGGGAAAACGTTCTACACTGATGGAATTTAGAGGAGAAAATGTAGTAAAGGAGAAGGGCAAGCAGTGGTATTTCGCAAAATATATGGCTCTAAGGGAAGAGGAACATTTGCAATGGCAGCAGCTTCGGATGCCATGTCCATATAATGACAGACTTTACATGCAAAACTATGGTATTTTTTGCATAGGATTAGGGCCGCTATGAACTTCATATGCACTAGCATTAAAGAGTCCTTCCTTCTATGGCAATGGAGATCTACGAAGATAGAATCCTACTCTTTTTTCGACTTTGTGGAGGAACATGGGTGTCTTTATCCTTTGCAAGATTGCCTATTTCATTTCTCCTTATAACAACTACCATGTTCTCTTTTTGCAAACTTTCATTTACTGTGGTGTCTTGTCTATACTCCCGGATGTCCATAGATGAGTGAATCCTAAAGGAAAAGGAGAGCGGAATAGTCAAACATGTTACACAAGGAGAGCTTGTATACCAACCATGCAAAAATGGATCATAAAAGAACCATCCAAGAGTGTCTCTAAGATATAAACATCTATATGGGGGGATGGTGGCAACTGAAAAAGAAAAGCTTGAGTTGGGAAAACTAGAGTAGAGCACTTAAGAGGGGTTGAGATAAAAGAAAAGTTGAGTATGTTTGAGAGCGATCACTTGTAAGATTTTATTGAAAGGAATTTAAACGAGAGAAAGGAAACAGCCAGGTCTAGCAAAAATATGAAAAAGAAAGCCGTGAAAGCAAAATAGAATGCTCTTGTAAATGTTGGTTTTGGAGGTGATGGAGATGTATGAAAATGAATGGTTTTATCAATATCCTGTTTGCTATGCCGGTGAAAATATACAAAATACATTTGACACTAAATTAAAAGAAAAAAAATTAAACTTGTTTTTTGCTATATTTTCTTGTTTAATATAAGAGGTCTCTTTTTTTCTGGATTGGTGTAGCTTTATGAGTGAGAAGGAGCATTTCTCTACCACTAAGGTTCACATGCATAATCATGATCAAAGGACTTTTTAGGATTGTAATGTGGGCAAAGGCTAAGGTGAGATGTATTTGGGTAAAGTAGTATAAAAAAGCTATCAAAGCTAGTGAAACAAAATTAACACTCAATTTAACATCAAGCGCAAAAACTAACATTTATTCAAAACTAGGTACCATCAGTTACGATGAATGCAAAAACTATATTTCATAGCTCAAATTCAAGCTCTCGTGCATGAACCACATCAAGTATATATCACTCACAAAAGTTAATAATAAACAAGACTTTATAACCATAGGGAGTGACCCTTAAAAGCAACATCTACCTCATATGTATTATACTCAAATTACTCATTCAATACAACTTTAGGAGGAGCCTCTAATTATAAACAACTTTACAAATCATATGCATTTCCTCCTTGATAATTTTATTTAAACATATTTTCTTTTCTTTTCTTTTCTTTTTCTTTTTCTTTTTGCCTTTTCTTTTCTCTTTTTTTTTTCTTTTTCTTTTTATATAAACATTGAAAGAAGCTACACCAACAATAGAATTCATAACATGACATTCTGACAAGTATAACCAACCTACAAATATGCACACCCCTACACTTAGATTTTTGTACATCCACAATCATCAACAATTAACAAATGCTCCACTATCTTTATGGCTTGGGAGGACATTTGTTTAAGTTTAATAGCATGCAATGTGGTTAATACAAAAAAGAAAGGCTAATAAAGCTCAAAGGGGCTTAACAAAGGAAAATAATATAAATAGGTGGGATATTTGGTTAATGTAGCTTATGAACAAAGAATGCCTATATCATTTCCATGTTAATGCATGTGAAAAAAATGTAGTCTTGAATAGAAAATCAAAGCAAAGTCAGGATGTACATGTCATGAAGGTCACACATAAACAAAAGACAATGAGATTGACGTAAATCTGTCAGTCTATAAAGGCTCAAAATCTCACTGACTTTTGCCTACCACTAATCACTACTCTTCTAAAATGCAAATTGATTAATCACAAGAACAAAAGTACATGCTAAGTTGCTACGGATTCTTCTAGTCAATTCACACTCTAATCATGACTATATAATCTTGGAAGCAATAGAAAAAATGAGAAAATGTTTGTGTGTTTGTGTTATTCTCTCTCTCTTTTTTATTAAAAACTTAAAAATACACATGTATATAAAAAATGCAAAAATGTAAAGAAAAGAAATGAACTTCCCTTGGGTTGCCTCCCAAGAAGTGCCTTTGTTTAGTGTCGTTGGCTCGACTCCTTGTTTTCCTCATCACGTGACAAAATTATGATCATCGGGTGTCACATGTGCTTCCTCCACTTGAGGTTCTTCAAGATAGGGCCTAAGTTGGTGATCATTCACCTCCAGCATTGTCCCTATCTTCAAATTCTTAATCTCTACTGAGTCCATGCACTCTGGAAAGATCCCGAATGTCTCTTCACCTTTTTCTTCTTCGTTCAACTTCTCTGACCTGCTAGGTAAAGCTAACTAGTTAGTATTAACAACAATTAGGAATTCAATATTTACCTTTGAGCTAAAAGATGTATCATTTTCTGCTTCGAGCTCCTTTTCTACTTCTTCCACATAAGCAATTCCTTGAGTAGTCATCTCAAGATTCTCAAGCTCCTCTTCACTCTGTAAGGTCTCTGCACTATCTTCCACTAGGTACACCTCGGGTTAATATGGCTGCTCCTCTTCATTTCATGATGCTAGGCGATTTATAGCTTCTGCCAACTGACCCACCTAGCTTGCCAAGTTCTGGAATCTAGACGTTGTATCTTGATGGAATTGTATCATATCCTCCTGGAATTGCTGTAATTGCAAAGCATTAGAAGCAAAAACATTAACTGATTATTCTAGAAATATACTTGAGTTTTGGTGCCACTCCAAATCTTAGAAGTTAGACCAAAATTGTCTTTCCTCCTACTAAAATTGTAAAGTGTTAGCTACGACAGAATTAACTAGTTCTTCTAGAGATGGACCTGATTCGTAATAAGAAGCTTCTGGTCTATGCGAGAATTTCTGTGTGTCTTGTATACTATCAAGGAAGTAATTTTGTTGATTATCCCATCCATAACTAAAGTTTTTATTATCACTCCAAACATGGTTATAAGATTGGGAATATGAGTTATAAAAAAATTACTTCCGTCAATGTAATTTTATTTATTTTTAATAAATAAACACTAAACAAAAAGTAAAAAGATCAAGAAATAACTGAAAAGAAATTAATTAGAAACAAATATATACAAAATACCAATTAAACTCAAGAATAAAAACTAAAACACCATACTTCTCAGCAACGATGTCAAAATTGGTAGCGCGTCATGACACTACTCAAAATAAACTAGACCTATAACTATAGCAGTGGTGAGTCTAGGTCGATCTCACAAAAAATGTGTGTAAAACTTTTGAAATGAAAATAATCGGTGTTTAAGTTTTAGAGCCGGGTTGGATTGGTTTAATAACAAAATAAACTAAAATTAAACTAATGAAAAAAATTAAAGTAAACATGCAAAAAATAATGAAAGTGATGAATTCATTAGGGACCTGGTCATCGGTTCAATCTCGAGCTACACATGATTGAACATATTTCATTGAATATTTGTTCTTATACCTCTCCTAGTAACCATTAATCGTAGGTTAGCAATAAGCTCAATTAAACCCGATTTTCCCTTAGGTCTTGTTTAATTAAGAAGAGCTCGTTAATTAAACCTAACTATCGAATAAATTAGGATACGATCTCTAGATTTAATTGTACAGCCGCATTACAAATTAGGAAAACAGATTAATTAAGTCAACAACCACATAAGCTCAGGTCATTTAACTTGGGTTAAGTTATCCCTAATGATTATGAACCATTAGTTACTACAAATGAATCTCAAATATAACAATTACGAATTATATTGAAGATTCTAGCAATGGGTTCTTACATAAAAACAATCAAATAGAGCATTCAATCATTCTTACACAACACCGAAACGTTAAACATAGGATAACATAATCAACCCCTAAGAGAAAGAACAACAAATAATGAGAGAAATGCTTAACTAGGTTCTTCGGCATCGATTTCACCTACGAACCGGCATCAAAAAGCTAACTCTCCATAGGTCTCCAAGGCATTGGAGCTTTGCCCCTTCTTCTCTTCAAAACCGAGCCTTCCACCCCTCTGAATGTTTTCCCCAAACAAAACATAAAGTTTCTATCATTAAATGTTGCATTTTATATGAAAATGTAGGATTTTGGGTAAGTTGTCCATCTTCTCACGGGTGTGAGATGTGTGTCACGAGTGAGGGATGTGTCACACCGATGACACACCTTTGCATGGGTGTGAGACAAGTTTCTTGTTTGGCCGTGGGACCTCCTGCAGCCTTCTTCTTTGTGTTTTCAACATATAATCATCATCTTCATGCACTTTCTTGTCTTTACTTGCTCTAATCTTTCTCATTCTTACTCCATGAAGACAAAGGATGGTGAATATTTGGAAAAACAACTCAAATATGGTGTTTTTGACTCACTTTAGCTCTTTAGCTTCCGAATTGGACCTAAAACCAAATATGAACTAAAGTAAATGTCTTAAGTATTTTGTATCATTAAACACTAAGTGTTATGGAACAAATTCATAACCAATTAAGCACATATCAGTTATTCATGTATATTTCACCCCCTTAGGAAATTGGAATAAAATACATGATATATTATGGGATGAGTTGACAAAGTTAGATCCTTTACCACGTTTTAGTTGTGGAGTAATAAAACATATTGAAAAAGTAAAAAATATGAATAGATTAATGTTATTCTTAATGGAATTGTATGAAGGATATGATCAAATGAGAAATCTGATAGTATTACATAATCCTTTAACTACTATTAACAAAGATTATTCAATGATATTGAGAGTTGAAGCTCAAAGAGAGGTTCAAACAGGTTTTGAACGCCTGAGACAAGTGATCAAGATGAATACACAGAATAAGTAATCTAATTGTCATAAAATCATTCATCAAAAAGGGATAAAAAAAAGTAGTTTCTAAGTCAAAGAAAGACAACAGTTATTGTGATTATTGTGATCAAGATGAGTACATAAAAGATAACTATTTCAATTTGGTAAGGTTGGTAGTCAATGTTAACATTGCAAAGTTTACCATTTGAAGAGAAAATAGAAGGAGAAATTTCCAAGCTAGAATAACTCAGTGTTAGAGTAGAAGAAATCATAAAGTTGCTTAAACGAAAGGGAGCAATTGTGTAACACTATTACTGCAAAAAAAGTGGAGAGATAGTTATTTCTTTTGTTGGTAAACCTGATAGTTTCTATTTTGCAAGTTTTAGATGCAAGCTCTTGGATCATTGATACAAAAGTTATAGTAAGTCCTAACCTAATTGTTTTCCAAAACTTAATCAACCTTGATAGAGCTATCTTGATTTACTTACATCATGGAATAACCAACATGCTGATAAAGCTGGAAATTACATATAAAGAACATTACATATCCAATAAGACAGGGGATGTTTTTCTATGGAAAAAATTGGGGCTGCACATTGTAAAAGGTTGTGTCTAATAGAGGAGCTGTAGAAATTACATATAGATAATATTACATATCCACCAAGATATAAATAATATATAACAAGTTCAATTTTTTAGACAACTATACAGAAATTACAAGATAAAGTAGTGAGTAAAAGTAGGTTATAGAACAAGAATGGTTGTGGACAAAAATTAAATCATCTCCAAACCCATCTACGTTATACAAATAAATATAGTCAATTACCCATCATTCTCACACTGTCAACTACATTTAGTGCACAACCCAAAGAAGAATTAAGAAATTATATTCAACAAAAGAGACAACGAAGAATGGTGTGAAATACTTACTATAAAAAACACAGATGACAATCCGACATTTTGTAGCTAGTGCACTAGTCCAAAAACACTCTGTCATATGAAGAGGAGTGAAAGAAAAGGTGTGCGACATAAAACCCCAATCTAAAAGGGTAATAATTGGAATGGGTAATTAAGGGTTTTAACCCTTTTTTTTAAGTTTCTTCAATTTGCTTAATTTTAATTAATTTGTTTAATTAACTCTTATGTGTATAATTTTATACAACTATAATCAGACGTGTTTCGGATTTCTGTATTATGTGGCTTTCTACGTCAATAACGTTAACAGGGATATTAATGTCAAGCTAGTTTGAAAAAAATTGAAAGTTTGAGTATTTAGTTGTTACTTTTTAAAGTTTGGAATATAATTACAAAATTGAGTAAATTTTGAGTTTTTTTTGTAATTAACCCATATTTTAATACTTTGATGATTAAAATTATTATAAATTTGAGAACATTAAACACATTTTTAAATTAAAATAAGCCAGATTAGCATTTTAGCTAGCATGCTATATCAAATAGGTTAACAATTTAAAAATGAAAAATTAATGGAATTAAGTTTTAGGGTGCAAATAATACTATTTTATAAATATTAAGGTATAGAATAATATCAAAGATAATGATATGAACTACTTTTTTAACTCAAATTAGACCACTGACTAAATTTAAATTAACCCATTTTTAACATACCGTGATTTCTTGAATCGACCCTTATAGTGTAGAAATTTGCCTTTTGTCCTTTTATTTTGGACAGATTCAGAATTTAAAGTCATTTTTTTGGATTCAACTTTTAGTCACAAAGTTTTTTTTTACTATTTGAGAATGTCTTTTCATTTGGATTTCAAGAATTAAATATATAATTACAAAATTTTTGTTATATCTTTTTTTTCTTATCAGACGAATCGCATTATAATGTGGAAACACTTTCCGAAATTCTCTTTCTAATGAAGATCCCACATTAAGGTTGGATATTGTGAAAGGGAAAAAAATGTAAAAGGGTTTAAAAAAACTTTTGGTAGGATCGTGAGGTGTCTTGAGTAGGTCCGAACTGTTAGTGGGATCTTTAAGTTATTAACACTCTCAGGCAATCCCTGCTTGTGCCGGGTGAGATTCCGAAGAGTAACAAAACACTATTATTGAGTATTTAACATTGTTACATACATAAGCAAGAATCAAACTCCCAACTTTACTTAAGCAAAGACCAACCCCTTATGACTGGACTTGGTGTGTCGGAGTCGTTTAATTATTTTTGCGATAATTGGGAGAGTACTATAACATTCAAGGAGTATGGCTCTGACCAATTTTGTGGCGATGGGATGGGAGTTTTGAATTTTGAGTACAAGAAATAGGGCCAATTTGCTTCATCATATAAAGGCCCAACGAGCCCATCTACCCCATGAATAAACTCTTAGTGGACTTCCAAGTCCAAGGACAAGGGAAGGTCAGCATTTTAGCCCAGAAACCTTGAATTAAGTAAAATTAAATAATTGCATATTTAATATTTAAGTATCAAGTATTAGAATTGTCACTGGATGTTAGAAGAATTTGCAAAGTGGTAGCTGGATTAAAGAATTTTCATCGTTTGGCTTTTTGATAAGGCAAGTGGAACGGCAGCATCTAGTATTTACCTTTCCTATAAAGCATAAAGCAAACATCCATCAACCACGAGAAAGAATCCTTCCATTTACCAAGGCCAAAACCACGCATGTCTCTTTTCCTTTTAATCTCACCTCAGGTTAAAATTATCCCTTAAAACCGTCGGTTGCGTAAAACCTAACTGTAAACAAATCATAAATTGAGGTATCCGGAGCAAATCAAATAATGGAATTGACATCTTGATAATGGACCCATGTGACCGTCGACCCCACACCACTATACTTGAAACCGAAAAGGTCCCATTCATTGACTTTTCTGGATGTTGCCCATCCCATAGGGAAACCCAACCCAAGCTAATCTTCTCGAGTTTTGTAGCTGTCTAGTCGTATAATTGTCCTTAATTATACCTAATCTTCCCCTTTAAAGTATTACCTAAAATTATATGAAAAGACTAGGAATAAGATACCTTCTCCATTCGGTTTTGTGATTTGAAGTCGCAACCAAGGCATTAGGATTTAGAAGTATGTATTTACTAACTGTGGCGTTCCTTGCAAGCAATGCAGGTATAAACTGGACGGTGTAGCGTCCGGGGAGGCATATGTGTGTCACTCGTTTTCACAAATATAACTTTCATCCTACCAACTCTTTTACCTCTTTTCGATTTTACATTATTAATCTGCGTCCATACGCTACCGTCTTCTCCTTCATCGGTCAATCAAATAAATGGGTAAAACAGTATAAAACACATGCATACAGGTGTAGTAGGACCATACCTCATTGATTCATCTAATTAACAGTTCGTGTTCGTGATCAAAAATCATAACAACTGGACATAGCATCAAAGCAGTGCAGGACCCAATTCGGCGGCAGGGACTAGGGAGTGACACGTGTCGAGTAAGATCTCACGGAAGTTGTTAAATTAACAACTACACTAAAGAATTCCCGCATAAATGAATCAATGTTTTATTAATAGAGGAATGGGCAATCGAGGTCCTAAGATTGTCGTGTATCAGAGACGAAGAGAAGACAGCCGAGACCAGAAGGGACAGCCGAACAGGTGTCTTTTGGACAGGCACTTATAAACTCCAAATTCAGAGGAATCCTTCGCGTGTCGCTTCTGCTGCTCCTCTTCTGTTACTTTCACGACATAATTTGCACAACCGTTTCTATTAATATGGTAAATATCGAAATTGATGTTGACGAGCTTTTAATATATAGTATTTTTAATAAATTAAAAATTTTATCTATATATATATATATTAAGGATTTAAAGCTTTTGGTTTCGAGACAGAATTCGACTAGCTGTCCTTTATCGAAAAGAAAGGACCAATCTTTGGCCGAATTAGAAACTTAGCCAGCGATTGATTCGTGTGGGTCTCCTCTGATCCCGCATAATCGAGGTTCAAGGCTGCTGTACTTTCTGCTGACAGCGCATACAGGAAAAGGCTCCATGTAAGAATCAATCTCTTTTAAGAGAGGCAGAAATTGGTGGTCCTCATTTGTCGGCAATTAGGTTATTTTATGCCAACTCAGCAATCAGCATCAAAAACAAAAACAAAAAAAAAATTTAATCTATTTTTGTATTCTTCTTCAAATTTCCTTTCGTATAAAAAAAAGTCGTTGTGACCTTGAAGAGGACATTTTAATCATCAACTTTACCAAACATTTTTGACCGTGGGTAGAATTTTTCTTCCAACTCTATGATTTGCATTTAAGAAAGGTAAAATCACAGGAGCGAGGTGAATGGAAAGAATTTGGTATGTCTGGGATAAAGAAACCGGTAGTTGTTGATTTAAAATACTCTGGACTTCAGGCAATAACATTCCAATAAAATAACTTAAGATTTGTTTGGTAAATGACTGATCAATTATTTTTTGACGAATAGGGAAATATTTGACTGTTTAATCATGTCAATCTGCTGATATTTATATTTAGTAATCAGTTGATTGCGTTTTGCGTTGACGGATTGAACCCAATCTGTTATTTTTGAAAATGCTCATATGAGGAACGTTTTGTTCTAGCGACTGAGAAATTAAGTGACAAAAAGACAATTGTGCCTAAAATTATAACAAATTACTCAAGTTGCCATATTTTATTATATACTTGAAAAATAAACTTCAACTTGATTAATATAAAGAAAGAAAGTATTAGTAGTAGTAGTAGTAGCAATAATAATAATAATAATGATATTTATTATTATTATGATGATGATGATGAAAATAAATAATAATAATAATAATAATTATTATTATTATTACATGTTCTATATTTAGAT
>JAOQMM010000173.1:12614295-12627328 GCA_027563515.1 Erythroxylum platyclados | reverse complement strand
TTATTCCAAATGGATTTATAACTTTTGTTCTCATTTTATCTATGAGAGTAAAACCATCTTTATCTTTAGCTATCATATGAGTTCTAGCATATAGTAAGTTAGGTCTATTAAAACTTTATGAAGAATTCTTAAGAGGTGGATTTCTAGAAGTACTAGGAATATCAGTAATACTAGGATTCCATTGAACTTCTTGTTTAACTAATTCGGTTTTATATGTACTAAGTTTCTAAGTTTAAATTTTCTATCTGTTCATTTAACTCTTCAATTTTTGAATCAAAAGTTGGTATAAAATTTTTCATTTTATCTATAAATTAAGAGGTATTTCTTGATCAAATGTCTATTTTTCTATACGAATTTTTGTTGGGTTAATTTTCTCTTTCTAATTTATTTAGTTTTCTTTATCATATCTTGCATATCCATAATTTGTTTTTGAAGTTTTTCTATATAGAAAAGAATGTTATTTCCATAATATTCTATCATTTTTTGAATTTCTTCCAAATCAGTTTCTATCTTTTATCCTTCAGGTTTTAATTTTAAGTATTTATCTTTCACCATTTAAATGATAAACTTCATATTGTCTAGTCATTTCTAAATGAGCTTTTATACACATTTTTTATATCTCTAATATATTCTATCTAATGCTCCCATCATTACTTTAACAACTTTTATAGTCTTTTTTATGAAAATTTATAAATAATATATAATTATATCTGTTTGTATGATGATGTAATTCAATCTAGGCCTCTTGTACAATAAGGACACTCTCTCATAGTTAACAACATAAGATGTACCATTTCTAATAACCCCTATTTATGTGTAGTCTATAATGCTCAGAAAAGCTAAAATGTAACATTGTATGTTCTTTTATATATTGATGGTTTTCTTATTGATATTCAAGAATGGTTGCTTTAAAATCTAATAAATTATCTAATGAAACATAATTCCAAGTTCTCCATTATGAATAACAATTTGTTAGTTCCTTACTAGTTCCCTTATATATCTATTGTTGATGTCTATCAAATATCTTTTTTTATGAATCTGCTGATGGATATCTTCACAAGTTGTACGCCAAATGGGGCAATAATTATTTAGAATCTTTTGTTGGTTAAATCTGTAAATTATTCTTTTTGTATCTATTCATATAAGGTAGTTAGTTCTTTTCTAAAGTAGAGTTCATGATCTCACAAGCTTAAGATTTGCCTTTTATAGTTTTTGCTATGCATAACCTTTATACATATCCTTCTAATTTAGAAAGATAATTACTGAAAAATAATATCAAATAATTTCTTATTTTGATATTTTTGACTTAGTATCAGAACTAAGTTTTACCTATATTTGAATTCTCAAATTCTTATATCAAGACTAATATCATAAAATCGTCCTTAATACCAGTTATACATATTTAGTCAGAAAATTCTAGTGTCACTGATGACGTTATTCTTACTGAGACTAACAGTGATGTATGGTCCTAAATTATGGAAATATGGATTGCTTAATAAGCAAATTTGGAGTATATTATAGGCAAAATAGATCCTTTTGATGATACTGATGCAAACTAATATGCCGAAATTCAAAAGGCTAGAAGATGTTAAGAAATTGGCAAAATAAGAATTAAACTTATTCGTTTGATTTTCTGAAAGTTAAGATCACATAAATTTATAATATGACTAATGCATAAAATACAATAAAGTATGAATCATAATTCGTACTTTATTGTGAAATTTGATCATTTTCTTGTTGTTTTCCTCGAACTATTTTTAAAACTGACTCCTCTCAATCACATAGTTGCATATGTGCCTAACTTCTAACAATATCTGCAAGGTATATTGAGAGAACTCTACAAGTAGTATAAAGAGAGTTAGGCAAGAAATAGTAGCTCCTTTATAGTATAAGTCTATTTATAATATGGTTAGATCTTTTAGTAATTCAATTTAAACAAAAATATAATTTCAATTAAACCTTAACTATTACAATTAATTCAAATTAAATATCAAGTGCACCCAAATAAGATCTAATATCTCATATTGATCCTTATTGATTAAATATCTAATATTTAATCATAAAGTTTTTCAAATTTTACAATCAAGTCCAACTTGATTAAAACACTTTTTTTCTATTCAATCTATTCTTTATGTATGACCTATTAGGTTCTTAAATATGTTGGTAATGAATATAAATTATAATCCTAAAACATATTTAGGATTAGATAAATTAAACTTCTTTAATTTATATTTAATTCTTTAATTAAATAAATTAAACAAACTTCTTTAATTTATATTTAATTCTTTAATTATAGGCAACCTTTTTGATCTTCACCTTTTTTATACATCTTCATTCCACCACTAAGACTCCATCTGACTACCCTTAGGCCTTTTAGAAACTCCCAAGATCTCCTTAGCTACATTCTTTAAAAGAGTTGCTACTCTCTCCCACATCTGGTTAACATCTCTTTCCATTTTCCATTCTTCTTCAAACATTACTTTATCCCTAAGTTTTTCCACAATATCCCTTATTAGATTATACCATCTAACTTTAGTATACCTTTGAGGACTTCTCCTCTTTCTTCAAACCTTAATTATAATATTTAAAACTAAAATTTTTTGTTGAGTTGAAAAGCATGCTTTAGGTATTACCTTACAATCCTTGCAACTAGGTCGATCACTTTGCCTTAGGAGGAAGTAGTAAATTTAAGTCTTCAAGGTTTTGCTCCTAAAAGTCATCTGGTACTCCTTTTTTTTTGAAAAATGAGTTGGCACCACTAAATCAAATGCTACCCCAAAGTCTAATAAAGAATTCCTGCTGTCATTCCTATCACCATACTCGAATCCCTCATGACCGTCCGAGGTAGCTCCTATATAGGCATTAAAGTGTAACTCCTATATAGGCATTAAAGTGTCCTCCTAGAATAACTTTGTTTTTAAGGGGAATATGCTAAATAACCACATTTGGATCTTCCTAGAATTGGTGGTTAAGCTATTCTTCCAACCTTACTTGGGGTGCATAAGCACACTCTAAATTGAAAACAACATCTTTCACTATAATCTTTAATGACAAAATCCTATCATTAATCCTCTTTAACCCCACAACATGATGTATGAGTTGCTTGACAATTAAGATACCTACACAATTATGTTACTCAAAAATAGATTTACTTGTGAGAATATAAAATTTGTACCTTTGTTGCCATTTAGAGTATCCAATGAAATAGCTACTGATTGTTCTAAAATTCCAGTTTCCTTTCCTTTAGCGTATAAGGCCCTAGTTAAACTAGACAACTCTAAATATGAAAATGCTTTATACTAGGCTTTTTGCCTATATATAATTCATAAGGGTTTTTAGTCCTTGCCTTAGTTTGGAACTCTATTGAGAATGTAAGTTGTAGTCTTTAATGCCTCTCTAGAGCGAATAAATAATCATACTTCACTATTTCCTTTAATGTTTTATTTCATCATTCAGCAGAACTATTCATACTAGGGTTCCTTGGCATGTTTTACTATAAGACGACACAACATTCTTTTAGAAATTGGACAAATGATCCTAGATGTTGTTTATCATATCTGCTATAATTTTCACCAGTACAATAAGATCCAGTGGCTTTAATCTTTTTTCCAAGTTGATTCTTAACCTCATCTTTGAAAACTTTGAACATCTCTAGTACTTGTGACTTCTCATGAATGAGATAAGGGTAACCATAAGTGAGCAATTGTTTATAAATATAATAAAATAATTTTTATTATTCCAAGACGATGTAGGAAATTGCCCATAAATATCTTTATAGATTGATGTCTAAAGATCCTTTGGCATCTAATCTTCTTATATTTGTCTGCTTCCCTTTAATACACATAATAGAAACTTCAAGGTTTGATAAATAAAATGGATCATGAATTCCATCTGACTTAAGCCTTTAAATTCTTTATCTAGAGATGTACCCTAAATGCTTATGCCATAATGAAGCAGAATTATCATTTATTAATTTTCTTTTAATATCCTATGAATTAACATGTAAGTATTCATTAGGTAAGGAAACTGCATCAAATAAGTATAGGTTATAATATTTTGATAAAGAACCAAAACCAATAATTTTTGAATCATAAAAAATATTAAATTGTCTATTGCCAAAAGAACACTAATAACTAGCATTGTCCATTACAAAAATAAAAACCAAATCCTGCCTAAAAGATTATCACAACATAAGTCTCTTTCATATCCAAATAATTTCTAGTTCTAAATAATAACCTAAAAGTCCCTATTGCCTAAACTTCAGCTATCGTTCCATTACCTATATAGATGTATCTTTCATCATCACTTGGTCTTTAGCGGCTCAGGTAACTCTATATGGACACTCTTATATAAGTAGTATAATTAAAATCTAACAACCAAGTATGTCTAGGTCTCAAAATCAAATTGACCTCAGAACAAACTAAAGAAAGAAATTTACCTTTTTTTGTATACCAAGAATAATATTTTGTGTACTTTTTTTATTGCAAGAAGTCTTTCTATAGAAGTAATAAGCAAATTCCTTAGTTTTTTTGTTCTTTTCCTTATGCTACTTCTTTTGTGGTATATGACCCATAACTTCCTTATCTTTCTTTCTCATCTTCTTATTATTGCCCTTAGAAGTGGATGTTAAATGAGCACTTTCAACCTGCTTTTGCTTTAATCTCTTTTCTTTTTACGTACAATCTAAAATAAGCTTATTAAGATTCTATTCTCTTTTTGATAGTTGTAGCTGACTTTAAATTGACTAAATTATATAAGAAGAGAGATCAAAACTGAATGTATAAGTAAGTTTTCAGATAACTCTAACTTTAATATCTTTAGTTTTAAAGCAAGATGAGACATTTCTAGAATGTATTCCGTAATACCCTTATACCTTGTGGAAACAAGATTTGCGAAGAGTATTTATATCTTCCTTTTCGTTTTTAGGAAAATGTTACTATTGTTCTTTAAGGAACAATTTCGTGTCCTTCTTTTCAGAGATTATGCTCCTAAATATTTTCATAATTGCATATTTCATGATCATAAAACTCATGCAAGTTGAGAGTCCCAATTCTCCTAGTCCCATCAGTCTCGAATAACAATCTTCATCAAAACTTACATGTTGGTAATTCCGTAGTCTCAGAGGATGAAAAAGAATAATATTGAAGAAAACTTCAAGAAGTTCCTGGATATTTTTAATAAGTTTCATATCAATATACCCTTTATCGAAACATTGGTTTAGATCCATCATATGCCATATTTTTAAAGGAAATCATCTCAACAAAGAAAATATTGAGTATGCTCTGATGTTTTTAACTAAGGAGTGCAGTATGATCTTGTAAAATAAATTACCTCAAAATTTAAAGGAACTAGAGAGTTTTATCATTCCATTCCATTTTGGTCCTTCCATTGCTTTTATTGTTTATGTGATATATATACTAGTGTTAACCTAATGCCTCTATCTCTTTTTAGAAAGCTCAGAATAAGAGAATCCAAGCTGACTACCATGTCACTGTAATAGCAAACAAGTCCATTAAGTACCCAATTGGGGTGATGAAAGACCTAATTATTAGACTATGAAAATCCAACTTTCATGTTGACATTTTAATAATGTATATGGAGTATGAATTGGGGTTCCCATTATCTTAAGGAGACCATTTTTGCTTAGTGGAGTGGCAATAATTTATGTAGTTGATGGTAAGTTGACACTTATGTAAGGCAAGAAGAAAGTGTAGTTCAATATCTTCAAAGCCATGAAAGGAACTACTCCTGATGACAAGCGTTATAAGATGGATGTGATCAACTTTATTTTGCATAAGCACTTACCTAGAGTTATTTTTTTTATAACATTATAAAAACATGTATAGCTTTAGGCCTTGATGAGAAAGATTCAGTTTATGCATGGCGAAAAGGAGCATTATAGTGGTCTTAGCTCTTGAATATTCTGAGAATAAACAATAATAAATAAAAAAAAATAAGATTGAGGCAGTTATGAATTCCATTGAGTACCTTTAACTTGTGAAGTGTTTTTTAAGTCAAAAGGGGAGGGAATTAGACCTTAATGTTCACATTTTTTTTTAGGAATTGGGAGGTGTAAATTTGAAATCTTTACCATTTACTAAAGAAACATCAAACTTAGAGTTAAAGAAATTTCCTTCTCACTTTGGTCATGCACCTTAAAAGAAAATTTTATTTATCCTATGAATATCTCCTCTTATCATAGTTTTATACAAGAAGGTAATTAAACTCATTCAATTGGACATCTTATACGAGTAAAAAGCTGAGTGGGAAGTCCAAGTAAAAGATTTCTAAAAAAGAACTTATTAGGAGGCAACCTAATGTCTTAGCTCTTCTTTTCTTTTATCTTTTATGTATTAGTTTTAGTTTTCTACTAAAGTTTTATGAATTTCTTTTATAGGAAGTTACTGTTAGAATTTATTAGATTTTACCTAACTAACTAGGCATGGATTAGGGGAGATTTCCCTACCTTGTTTACCTCTTATACTTACTTTCATTATCTTATTTGTCTAATATTGAGGAAAATGTCATGTTTAAGTATGTAGGGGTGAATTTTTAAAAAACATGAGTTTTCTTTAGGTTTTAAGTTATAATTAGTAATTTCTTTAAAGTTGTGTGAGTTTTTTTTTTCGTTTTAGGTTTAAATTTTTCTATTTTTAGCCTTCTTTTTAATTGGCATTTAGGATCTCATTAGTTACTTTAGGTTGATAGCATAAGTGTATACATAATTCTTAGTTAAGATTGGTTTTAAAAGGTTAAATACATAATATAACTAAGTAGTTACTATGCAAAATTAGACATTATCAATGCTAGGAAACCAAATTCACTAGGTAATGATGTTTTGCTTTGACTTGAGTTATCCTATGAAATTGTGTACCTATGACAAGTTCAATTTCACAGTAACGACTATGACTGTAACTTACCCAAAATTTCACAACCTTTGATAAATAAGTGATACCTTATAAGGAACATGTTAATTTGAAGTATTTAAGCTTGATAAAGGAGGTAGAATAGTGTTTTCTTTGTCTTTTTAGCAATTTATAAAGGAGGTAGAATAATGGGATCAAACAAAGTGAAGTTACAATTGCTATTGATAAATCTCCAATAGCAAAGAGACATAATAATATAAATGTATTGATGTTCATGAAAATTATTGAATTTCTTTCCATCCAAATTGAATAAACCAAGTACCAAAATTGTATTTAAGTTATCAAAAAGTCCTCTTTAGTTCTTCCCCATTTCTTACTCAATATAGAAAGAAGGCTAGAGAAGTCCTTACATTGATAAGTCACGTTATAAGCACAACAGATTGCATCTAGAGGCTTGAAGAGTAACTACATTGGAAGAATAAGTAGGTGTCAAATTCAGGATGTTGTCTATATGAAGGACAATAGTTAATGATGGAGCTAGAGCTATGTATCTTGTTAAGAGTGTAAAGTTTCTCTTTGATTCTCAACAATAAGATGAATGAGGATTTAGTTGAAGCTTCTTTAAACCATATTTCTTTATGCTAATGTAAGTTAGGTGAATTTGGTTTAAGGAATATTTTACAAAAAATGTTAGAGAATAAAAGTAAAGAATGGTTCAACTAATTGATGTTGTCTTCCTTGATGGAGTTTGGTGAGAATCTTAGGGATATGTTCAAAATGAATAATAGAGTTGAGGAACTTAAAAGATGAATTTTACCACTAAGCTCGTGCTTAACATTCAAAGGTTTTAAGTTACATCAATTATCATTCTAAAAAGTGGTGATAACACCATTTGTAAGAAAAATTTTAAACTGGAATCTCACTTGATATTTTAAGATATCTTAATAAATTCATCATTTTCATAGAAGAGTTTGGTTTTGGCTTCATACTCCAAAAGTTTTTGCCCTTTAAAAACTACATATGAACTCATTTTACTCATAAGACTTCCTTTTCTTTTAGAATCCTCCAAATTCTATTGATCATAAAGATTTTTTAATGAGTTTTAATGAATAAACATCCAAGCATCCTTCATCTTTTAGAGTACACATTTCACTCTATTTTTCTTTCACAATTAACTTTCTAGTGGCTTCATAAGACCAGAGAAAAAACTTTAAGAATTCTCTCATTTGCTTTGATTACGATTACCTAAATATAAATATACGAGGTCTAGTAAATGTGTATAGAATTCAAAACAAGGTTGATGAGTTGGGTTCTTTTAGTATAAGAAAGGCTTTTGTTGCACCATGAATTAATCTCCTTTATATTGTTTCAAAAAGTATAACAAACTCTTTTTAAGTTGTCCATTTATAGGAGATTGGAATTTCCAAATAAGTAAAAAGGAGATCTTTATTATGGAGGCCAATTAAGATGGAGATCCAAGAAGCTAAAGGTGTTGCACTAAAAAAGATAATGACATATCTTTTGTCTTTATTTATAGTGACACCTAACAACTCCATAAAATTTCTTAGAGAATTCATTAAAGTTGTAATAAAATTAAGATCAATACCTAATAAGGGAAGTAAGTTATCTTTAAATGATAGACTAAGAATCTTGAATAACCTGCATTTGTAGTGATATTTAAATATCTTTTCCATTTCTATATTTTTCTAATTAATATATCAAGAACTTCAATACAAAGAGTGAGTAGATAAGGGGATATTGGGTCTCTTTATATCATGCCCTTCCTTGAATTATCTTTATAGGTTCTCTATTAACCAAAATCCAAAATGATATAGTATTTATGCATTGGTTAATCTAATTGATGAATTGAATTGGGATCCTAAATGCTTGCAGAGTGTGAATGATAAGTTACTAATTGATATAGTAATGGAATTCCACTGTAATGGCATAACTCTTGATAGGATTATTCTTTTTATATTTATGGGAAATTTCTTGATGAACTAAGATATTCTCCCTAATTTGTCTTACACTTATAAAACCACCTTGAGATAGGTGAGTGATAGAGCTTAAGACAATTTTATGTCGTTAGGCGAAAAATTTGGTAATGATCTTGTAGATTATAATGCAACAAGAGATTGGTCTAAATTCTTGCAAATGGTTAGGGTTAAAGGACTTCAGGATAAGGTTGATAAAGGTTTTATCAAGTTATTTAAGCACTTTCCCCTTATTAAAAAAAATAAGGATAACATATGTTACAATCTCCCTTGTGATTTCATAAGACTTTTGAAAGAAAAATGCATTAAGGAAATTAGGTACAAGTGCCTTATTATCATTTAGCTCAAATAGACTTTCTCAACATATGTCTCATTAAAAGGAGAGATCAAGAAACATGCATTAGTGTCAGATATAGATCCAGAGTCAATGGATGTGATGATCTATAGTGATAAGAAGAAAGTGGAAGAGGACCCTAGGATCTTAGAGAAGTCATCAAATATAAGTTTATATGGTTCTTCTTGAGACTAAACCACAATGCTAAAAGGGGATTGGAGAGCAGATATTATATTTATTGTTTTCCTTGAAAGGATTAACTTATGAAAGAATTTTGTATTCCTATCCCCATCTGATAAACATAGGGCCTTGATCTCTACTTTATAATAGATTAGTTAACATCTAAGGCTCTAGTGTAATTAAAGAGAGCATTTCTTATAACTTATTTCTTTATAGAGTTTAATGGATCTATGGAAAGAAATGCTAAGCTTGAAGAAGAGAGGCTTTAGTCTCTATCACTATATGATTAATGTTCCTGTACTTCTTGAGATTAAGCTTTTTGAATTCTTCCTTCACTATACTTAATTTCCAGTAGAAAATGAAATATTTAAATCCTTGAAAGTTATGCCTAAGATTATTCTTAATAGAATCTTCAAACCCCTCATCATTAGCCAAAAAATTATTGATCCTAAATGGAAAATTAATATGATTCTTTACTAAGATATTCAAGATCTATATGGTTAAATGATATGAGAAAAAAGAGCATCCAAATTTATCCTTGTTTCCTTGCAATGTAGAGAGATAATGACTATCAACTAAAGTTATATCTAGCTTTTTTACAAGGAACCAATGCCCTTGTTGTTTAATACACTTGGTTAAAAATTAGGTTTCCATTCTTAAGCCTGTTACTTGTAACTGAATTAAACATTCCCTTATATTATTTGAAAAATTTCTAAGCAATATTCCCTTTAGCTTCTTATATTTTCATGATCTTGTTGGAATTACCATGGATCACCTAAGGTGTATTAAAAATTCATTGAATCTTATATAATTTATTCTAAAAATGAAATCTTTCAAATATAAGGTTATGAGCATAAATAAAAGTGGCTTGAAAGGTTTTTCTCTTCCTTGATAATAAGACTAACAAGTTGATCATTTGATTATTAGTTAAGGAATGCAAAATATCAACCTTCTGAGGGTTAAAAGCCACAACAAATCTCCTATTAAAGTGAGAGTCATAATTAGTAATAGTTTGAGGGTTAAAAGCCACAACAAATCTCCTATTAAAGTGAGAGTCATAATTAGTAATAGTTTTTTAGTGTTTTGTAGAAAGTATCAATTAACGCATTTATTCTCTTTCAATTTGGTCTAAACAAATCCTATCAAAATAGGTTTTGAATCAAGTAAAAAATCCTTTAAAATTTATTTCTTTTAAAGCAATCTGGCCCTCTCACTTTCCATATGAGAATAGACATCAATTAGGGGAGGGGCTATAATTTTTACCTTTGGTTTTCCTCTTTGATTTACCTTTTTGGGGACCCTCCTTTATTGAACTCTTTGGTGCCTTGTATATTAGCTAAAGCATTTGAAATTCCCCACTTTGTTAATTGACATATTGTTTCTTTATCTGAAGAGTTTATCTGTCTTGGTATGGTAAGGTTATCCTTAGTTAAGTCTTGAATTTTTTTTTGAGTTATTTATTCCTGTCGTCCTCCTTTAGGCCCTAAGTATTAATGATGTTGTAGTTGACTTTATAGTCTTAGTGGTTTGGTCAGGTTGGTTATCGTCAATCTCAATATCTTGACAAGTTGTGTAAGCTATTATGAACTTTCTTTTAAGGTCTTATTAAGTAGAGATATATCAACATTCACAGAAGAAGCTATGGTTAATTTAATATTCATCAGTTCATCATAGTCTCTAGTAGAGAAGACTTTACTAATGGGGTCCCATATTTTGACTTATTACATTAAATATGGTATTACTGATAAGAGACATTCATCATATATTAGATTAGCTCATATTTCCCATAAGCCTCATAATTGGAATATGGTCTGGTAGGTTTTGTTGGATATTAATAATAACACATATTCTAACATAGTTGACCCTCTTTAATGTTATTGTGGATCCATCCATAGAGATTGGTTTATTAATTTAGCATGCATGGTAGCTTAATACCCTATTTTTTCAATATTCTAAGGTGATTTTCTGGAGCTTGATCCATATAGAGACATTCTTCTACTTTAATCTTATAAGGATGATACCTAGTGTTTAGTTTTGTAAGAAAAGCAGCTTACCATTAGAATGCCATAGACAATTTGAGATAATGAGTTGAGAATTTGCCTCAATATCAAACTTGGAAAAGAAAAGATTCTCATTGTTAACAAAAGCTTCCTTCGACTCAACTTTTTCCATTGAGAATGTGCCCAAGAATTCATGATAAGGTAAGTTGGATGTTTTCCAAGAAGAACCTCATATTGAAACTCCTTCTTTTAAGACTTCAACTGGTGGGGAAACTATGAAGCTTCCTTCATAAAGAGATTGAGGAAAGAAGTGCATGATCAAAGAAGGAGAGAAGTCTCCTAAAACCTACTTCCACTAAAGCTTAGAAGTCTCAGACTGAGGAGCTATAATGGAAGGATTAATAAGGATGCAACTTCTTAAGGAAGAGCAAATAACCACCCTATATGGATTTAAAGGCAACTAAAGTAGAAGATGGGGGTTGCAGGTTGGAAGAGGAGAGGGGGAAAGTTAGAGGGGTCTAGGGTGGAAAGGATAGAATAAGAGAAATGGTTAGACATTTATTAGAAAAAGAAAGGAATCCAAAGAGGAAATTAATGTTTAAAAGGTTGCTACTAAAGACAAAATGTGAGAAAGTGAATTTGCAAAACAATAAGGTTGAAGAAATAATAAGCCAGAATAACATAAAAGGAGAGAAGCTTAGACAAAGTATAGAGGAAGATAGAATAAGGTGGAATATAAGGCAAAAAGGTAAGGTGCCAGAAAAACTAAAAGTTAATTGTTGGAAACCTAAGGAAAAAAAAAGGGTGAATAGAAACAAAAGTTCTAAAGGGAGAAGTGTAAAAAGAAGTAGTAGTTGGAGGAAGAGTAGACAAGGAGAAGGAAAATAAATCTATATTCAGAGACAAGGAAGTAAAAGCTAAGCAAAATATGTAGCAAAATGGAAGAGAAAGAATAAAGAAGAAGTAGCATCTCTTAAGTCTCAGACTAATATTGTTTCTTTAATCTTGAATGTGTCATAAATCTCTAAAAACCTAAAGGCATTAGAGTCCTCATATGTTAATCCATCAAATTATGCATTTTGTTATAACATCTAGATTACTTTGGGCTTGATCTTAAAATAAATGAAATTAATATTTGACTTTGCAGTACTCAATTGATCCCCATAAGATATGCTTTAGAGCACTCCATCATTGTTTTGTGTCTTGCCTCTGTGGGTTCTAGTCGTATGTCTAGTGTGTTTCTAGTTTGTTGTTTAGTATGTTCCCTTTAATTATGATGAAGTGTTAGCTTTGGAATTTCGTCTAGGAAAGTGAAATATAACTTGTCATAGTCCAAAGATACCCCTAAAAATTAAAGTGAGAAAAGCATAATGAAAAATAAAATAAAATAAGTATAAAGAAAATTGACAAAATAACTAATAAAAATAAAATAATAAAACATTATACAGGACTAGAAAAATTGTTATTGAATTTTCTAAAAACTAGTGACTTCCCTAACAATGGCATGAAAAATTAGACATGTGTTTTCTCTATCTAGTTATCTAAGTTTTTACTTACTTATTTTTAATAAATATAATGAATTATTATTAATTTTTAATAAAATTATATAAGATATTAAAATAAAATAGTTAATTAATTCATATAATTAATATCTAACTT
>JAOQMM010000173.1:12580914-12594341 GCA_027563515.1 Erythroxylum platyclados | reverse complement strand
AGAAACCAACCCCTGAATCTCTTAGGATGCCATTTGGATCAGTTGTCACCAGCCAACCCATTCGCCATCCAGGAACACTCCATCTCTTCGATATAGACCCTAGTGTAGGACAGGCACAATAGATCCAAAAACTCCCGTAGGAACATAAGAATTACTTCCAAATGTGAGACGAGCATACACTTCGTCTGCAATTATCAAAATTGAACCATTTCTCTTGAACTAAAACAATCCCCAAAAAAATTGTTCCTTTGTTGTGAATTGTACTTATATCAGATGCTTAAAGCATTAAAAGTTTAAAAAATGAAACAAAACAGAGAGGAATGGATTGAGGTTATTGGGTTCGTCACGTTGGGTTTCAGAATAGAAGAGCTAGATGGAAATCAAAGCAGATTGAAAAGAATTACAAAACATTAAGAGCAAACTATGACAACTTACCATCTTGTTTCGAGTCCTTGAAGAATGAGACTCTGTCCCTGTATGCAATTACAGGTCAGAATTCCAGTACACAAACCCGATCAATCAAAAAGAAGGCCGAATGTTCTAGTTCCAAAAACACGAAGGCTGCTACAAACCGTTTCAAGTCATAACAAGAAATAGATCAGAATTACAAATATTCATTCGAACAGAAACCAACCATACCTGCTATGAATTGATCCTACGCAAAATCTTCCTCCTAAAACCATATATGGGCAACCCATCTTCAAGCCTTCTACATTCTCTCAACAGCATGGCATGTATTCTACACCAATTCAAACCATCCTCAGTTCCAAACCTCAAAACCCCAAACTCCTTACTCTGCTTACCTTCAATACATTCCGTCAAACACTTTATTCCACTCCTGAACTCCACAATTCTCCTCTCAATCCCATCCCTCTCTAACTTCAAACCCTTCTCCTTATCTTTAATTTCCGCCAAAGCTTGCAAACCCTTCGATCTCCTGAGCAAAACCTCATATTTCGTAATCTCACCACACAAATCCGCCGCCCTTTTCTTCAGTTTCTTCACACTTTCCTTCCAGAACCTTCTCAACATGCAACAGGAACAAAGTTCTGAGCTTCTTGTTCACATCTTCGCTAACCCCAAAATTAACCTCTGGAATGAACACGTGCTCATCAGCGAGCCGTTGCTCCCAGAGGTGAACGACGGCGTTTTGAGCGTCAGCTCTGTTGCGAAAAATTAAGAATTAAATCCCAAAGATAAATAAGAAAGGAAATAACACGCAAAAATTTAACGCAGTTCACGCTCTCATTTGGGCTATATTTACAGGGCCAAACTCCGAATAAATCTTCCATTAATGAAAATAGCAGAAACAAAGAGTGAAAAAAAATTACACAATAATAATAGCGCTCTCACATAAGGTGTTTCCCAAATTTACTATCTCTAGGATAATATCCTCACTATTTTATCACTCACCCTTTTTAAGAAGACTTTTCCTATCACTCTCTCACAATTTTCTTAAACCCTCTCACCATATATATTTATCTATTTTTGAAAGAGGAAGGGAGGGTCTTTTATAGACCCTCAATCGTATGCCAACTTGCTTAAGCAAGTTGTGGACAGCTTGCTTAGAAAGCTGTCTCTTTGCTTGCATTTGAGACAGCTTGTCCTGGCAAGTTGTCTTCCTCTTTTTTTTTTTTTTTACATGTCTAAAATGGCGGTACCATATATGTCGGCACCACCTTACAATTCTCCCCCTACCGACTACATGGGGTTTACTATCATTCCTGCAGATGATCGACAGAACTCAAACTTTCTCCTGGGTAGAACTTTTGTCATCATATCTGATTAATTCTCATCTGTATGAATCTTCTCAAGTCGCAATAGTTTCTTTTCCAACACCTCTCAGATCCAGTGATATCTTACATCAATATGCTTTGATCTTGAATGGAAGGAGGAATTCTTCCCAAGATGAATAACACTCTGACTATCACAAAACAATCGATATCTATTCTGCTGAAAACCAAGTTCATCTAAAAACTTCTTCATCCATAGGAGCTCCTTGCATGCTTCAGTAGTAGCACTAAATTCCGCTTCAGTAGTAGATATAGCAACACATTTCTGCAATTTCGATTACCATGACACAGCTCCCCATGCAAAGATAATTAGGTAACCTAAAATAGATTTTCTCGAGTAAACATCACCGGCTATGTCTGCATCTGTGTAACCAACTAATACAGGCTTGGTAGTTCTAAAACATAAGCATATTTTGGAAGTACAACATAGATATCTGAGAATCCACTTCACAACATCTCAATGTTCATTACCGGGATTTGAAAGGAACCTACTCACTACTCCAACTGCATAAGCAATATCTGGTTGTGTACATACCATGATATACATCAAACTTTTAACTGTAGAAGCATAGGGGACTTTCATCATCTCTTCGTTCTCTTCATCCAACGAAGGGCATTGCTTTGTACTTAGCCTAAAGTAATTAGCAAGAGGACAACTAACTACTTTAGCTTTATCCATGTTAAACTTTTGAAGTACTTTCTCAATGTACCTCTTTTGTCATAACATAGTTTCTTGGCGCCCCTGTCTCTGATAATCATCATTCCAAGAGTCTGTTTTGCTAGCCCCAAGTCTTTCATGGTAAAAGACTTGCTTAAATGCTTCTTCAAACTGTTAATCCTGTTGATGTTTTGGCGAACAATCTACATACCATCAATATAAACCAAAATAATAATGAAATCATCATCATAGAATTTTTGTACAAAAACACAATAATTTGAAGTAGTCTTCTTATAGCCTTGCTCCCTCATAATTGTTTCAAACTTCTTATACCACTGTCTCAATACTTGTTTTAAACCATAAAGGCGTTTCATCAATGTACACATATAGTCCTCTTTCCCCTTGAAACCCTCTGATTGCTCTATATATATCTCCTCTTCCAAATCTCCATGATGAAAGGCTGTCTTGACATCTAATTGCTCAATTTCCAAGCCTAGACTTGCTACTAAACCAAGAACTGTATGGATGGATGTCATCTTCACAACTGGTGAAAATATCTCATCAAAATCAATACCTTTTCTTTGGTTGAATCCTTTCACAACCAATCTAGCGTTGAATCTTGGATGATGATTGTGTTCATCATGCTTAATCTTGTACACCCATTTATTTTTCAAAGCTTTATTACCTCTTAGCAACTTCACCAGCTCAAAATTTTTATTGTCACGCAAGGACTTCATCTCATCTTGCATAATTTAAACCCATTTCATCTTATGTTCATCTATCATAGCCTCTTGAAAATTCTCAAGTTCTCCCCCATCAGTAAGTAACACATACTGATCACTGGAGTATCTAGTAGTGGCTTATCTTGCTCGCATAGATCTCCTTGTTGGAACCTGAGCAGTCTCTAGTGCTGGTGGTTGATTTTGGACATCATATTCATCATAATCTTCATCTGATTGGTTTTGAATGGGAGCATCATCATCAGATACGTTCAGACAACAATTTTCAACTTCATCTCTAAATTGTCTTGGCACCGTTTTTGGAGGAATTAACTCGAAGCCCACCGGATCACCATTAGTTCTTACATCATCCTTTTTCACTTTGCCAAGATCTTCAGTGGTTTGATCTTCGACAAATATATCATCACAGCTTCGAATCAGCTTCTTCTGGACTGGATCATAAAACCAATAACCGAATTGATCTTCTCCATAACCAATAAATATACATTGGCAAGTCTTGACATCAAGCTAGGATATCTCATCTTTAGGGATATGGACATAAGCTTTGTAACCAAATACCTTTAGATATCATAGGAAACATCCTTTCCTGACCATACTTTCTCCAGAACATTAGATTGCAAAGGAATGCAGGGTGAGCTATTTAATACATGAACTACTGTGAACAGAACCTCACCCCAAAATGTCTTAAGAAACTTTGCATGTGAAAGTAGGCATCTAAGTCTCTCCATCAAAGTCCTGTTCATTCTCTCAGCTAAACCATTCAACTGTGGTGTCTTAAGAGGAGTAGTATGATGTCGAATACCTTGCTCTTTGCAATATATGTCAAATGGTATAGCGTATTCTCCACCATTGCCTGTCCAAATGCATTTCAACTTGTTCCCAATTTTTCTTTCAACTAAGGCATGGAATTACTTGAAAACATCTAGGACTTGATCTTTAGTCTTCAAGGTGTATACCCATGTCTTCCTAGAATGGTCATCAATAAAAGTCACAAAGTATTGAAAATCACCAAGTGACTTTAGCATTAGCCCATATAGATTCGAGTGTACCAAATCCAACACATTCTTCATTCTGGAAGGAGGGGAACTTTTGAAAGCGACTATATTTTGCTTTCCTGCAAAACAATCGGCACACTTCTTTAAATGTACCTGGTCAAATCCAAATAATGCATTTTTTTCATAACTGAGTCATTACTTTTTCACTCATATGACCGAGTCTCCTGTGCCACAATTCAATTGCATCATCTTTCTCCATTGGATTCACAACATCATTGTAGACCTTTGACTATATCATGTACAACTTTGAGCACTTCTTACCTTTGGCGATTACCAAGGAGCCTTTAGTAAATCTCCATTTGCCATCTTTGAAAGTACTACAAAAACCTTCATCATCAAGTATGCCAATAAAGATCAGATTTAGGCGAAGATTAGGAACATGTCTAACATCTTTCAGAGGCAATCTCATGCCATTATGTGTCTTCAAGTAAATATCACCTTTTCCAGTTATTTTGGCCAAACTGCTATTTCCCATTTTAAGGACACCAAAATCTCCTTGTGTATATGATGAGAAGAGTTCTTTATGTGATGTGGCGTGAATAGTGGCACCACTGTTACCTTTCCAGTTGAACTCACAGGATGCACTATTCACATTATTATCATATGAGACAATGTGAAAGTCATCAATGGTGGTAACCGTCAATGCATGTTCATCATCACTACTATCATCTTTCTTGACTTTTTTGCCTTTGTTCTTTTCTTCTTTGAACTTCCGGCAGAACCTTTTGATATGACCCTTCTTCTTGTAGTGATGGCACTCAACATTTGCATATTTATTTGATCTTCCTCTAGTCTTATCTCTAAAATTTGAACCTATAGATTTGCTCCTCCTTGTCAGATCCTGTGACCAGAACTTCTGATTGTATTAAAGAGGCCGTACTCTATGATCTCCATCTCATCTCTTCATTCAAAATTCCACTTTTTACAGATTCCATGTTAACAACATCGTTAACTGCAAAATTGGTGATTGAAATCTTTAAAGTCTCCCAAGACTCTGACAAGGAGGTAAGCATGACAAGGGAAAGCACTTCATCATTGAACTTTATGCCCATTCCTAATAATTGATCCACGATCCCCTGAAATTCGTTCAAGTGATCTGCCGCAGAGGTACCTGCTCGATATTTTATTTGCACTAATTTTGTCAGGTAAAATAATTTATTGTTACCATTTTTTAGGCATACAACTCCTCGAACTTCTTCCATAATGTCTTTGTGTGAGTATCATTGTAGATATGGTTATACACATTATCATTAACAAATTGTCGAATAAAACTACATACCTGCTCATGCTCAAACGCCCACTCCTCATCCAATTTATTTTGGGTTTTTGTTGTGGTAAACACCGGTAAATGCATTTTTATGACGAACAAAAGATCTTTCATCTTGTTCTTCCATATGTGGTAGTTGGAGCCATTTAGGCTAATCATCTTGCTTATTTTTGCCTCCATCTTCAATGAGAAATGCTTTAACACAGAACTGAACCTTGCTCTAATACCACTTGTTGGAAAAAATTACGAATTAAATCCCACAGGTAAAATAAGCAAGGAAAAAACACGCAGAATTTTAACGTGATTCACCTCTTATTTTGGCTACGTCTACGGGTCAAACCCCGAATAAATCTTCCATTAATGAAAATAGTTGGTACAGAGAGTGAAAAAATTACACAACAAAATAGTGGCGTTCTCACACAAGATGTTTCCTAAATTTACTATCTCTAAGATAATATCCTCACTATTTTATCACTCACTCTTTTTAAGAAAACATTTCCTATAATACCCCAAAAATCACTCTCTCACAATTTTCTTAAACCCTCTCACCACATATATGTATCTATATTTGAAAGAGGGAGGGAGGGTCTTTTATAGGGCCTCCATCGTATGCAAATTTGCTTAAGCAAGTTGTGGACAACTTTCTTAGTAAGTTGTCTCTGTGCTTGCATTTGAGACAACTTGTGTTGGCAAGTTGTCTTCCTCTTCTTCTTCTTTTTTTTACATAAGTCTAAAATGGCAATACCATGTGTGTCGATACCGCCATACAAGCTCAATCCTAAAAACAAAGACAAGATGCAATTGGACTGGAGCCCCTTGTATTTGACCTGTACGGCATGGGGTTACATTTAGAGACGACAGTCTCTATTAGAACAGTACGGGAAGTTCGTTGATGATGAAAATTGTGGGAATCATAGAGAGGTTTGACTAAAAACTGAGAATGGAATTTGCATCGAACTTCAAATACCCAATCCAACTATTGCTTTAAACAAGGAAAATGCCTATTTTAAATCTAAAGTGCAACAAGCTTTAGAATAAAAGACTAACCCAAATGCAGGAGACCATCGAAGAGAGCAGACTAGCAAAGCTGAGAGATGAATGTTCTTTTGCTTTTAGGGATTTTTCTTTAAGCGCCCTTTTTCGTTTGTGTTCCCTCCTAATTTTTGGTGATGAAAATCGTCGCAAATGTTGGTGACAATTTTATAAAATTGTCTAGAAAATTAAAGTAGTCTATATGAAATAAAACTATAAATCATCCTTTAGAGATAATTTCTGAAAATCGTCGCCAAATGTTAACTTTTCGCGACAATTTCCTAAAATCGTCGCTAATGGTTTACCAAATTGCAACAATTTTCTAAAATCATCGTCAAAAGCTTAACCAACCAAATGCTTACTTTTTTAATGACGCTTTGCAAAATCGTAACCAAAAGTAATTGTCACCAAAGGTTTACTTTTAGCTACGATTTCTAAAATTTAGCCAAAAAAACGTATCCAAAAGGCTACCTTGTTGTAGCGTGACTTTGATTATGATCTGCTTCTCTTTTCTCGTGAAGACTTAAACTCAGTTAAATATTCACAGAGGCTCTTAATAAGCTTTAAAAACTACTAGTTATTGTTATTAATAAAATGAACCTTTTCATTTCTACAGGCAATGATATGCTAATTACGACTAATATTAGTATAATAAAGCTATATACAAAATACTTAGGCTTCCACTTATTACAATAACATTTACATTCAATAATTCTTCCATTTGTCAAGTAGATTGGAGGAAGAATTAATTCATAAACCTAAATTTCTAAGGAACTTACTTTGACCTGGTATAAAAATTGTTAAATACATAGAAAAGTTTACATGGAACTTACTTTTGTTTGATATTCCCAAAAAAAAAAATAAGATAAGCTTGAAGAAAATTTGAATTCCAAAAATTGACGTTAGGTTATGCATGAATTCCATCAAACTAGTAAATAAGACACATGTATTTTTTTTACATATCTAAAGACTCTTTACTAAGTAAAAGTTTTTTCAAGTGAAATGGACACACTTAAGATTCCTAGATAACCAAAGTTTATGGCAAATTAGACACGCCTCCATTGTGTCTTGAACTTGGAAAAAGATACTTCAATTAAGAGACAAAATCAATGAATTAATTGCACACAAGATAAATATGGCCACTCCACCTCCTTTAGATTTGATAAGTGACTCGTTTGGTGCCTTAGTTTTGTTTTCATGCCTCTCTAAGGTCCTCTTTGAAAGGTTTCCCAATAAATGACTAGGTTGATATGGACATTAGCCACAATTGTTGGTTATTTTCTGTAAGGAACTCAAAAGCACTCACTACTATAAAGGAAAATATGTTAACTTGCAAACCTGACTCTTAATAAGAGGACACTATCATCTAGACTGTAAATTCCTTTAAAAGATTCACCAATGAGTTAGTTTAACTTCTTCTAAAAATTGCAAGGCCCTTTTTTGGCTAGAGAAGTCTAGTCTGGTATAAGTACCAAAATTAGTTGTAAACTTGGGCTAGCAATAAAGAATATTCTTAGAACTATGAACATGTTAACTTATCTCACACTTATTTAATCTTTATTTCCTATAAGATTCCTTGAAGGAGAATCACAATCATATTCTTTCAAATGCAATTATTCCTATAATATTTAGCTATCTATTATGCCACAATGTTGTAGAAAAAGGTAAATAACTAGAAATCTCATTTTTGATTTATCAAACCAAAAATAACATAGTCGTATTTCGGCTATACAAAACCCAACACCCACTTATCTCTCTTTGTTTTGTTTTCTGTTTTTGTATTTACTCTTCTCTCTTGTCTATACAACACACACACACTTAACATATATATATATATATATACCTAGGTTAAATAAAAAGTTAATTCTATGTAAACACTCACACCAATAAATAGATAACACTTAACCTACTTGGTTTAATTCCTAGCATAGCCTTCCTTAAACCAAGTCTTCAATCTTCACCATGCCATCCTCTTGAGCTTCAGAAACATATTTGCCTTCAATGGCCTTGTAAAGATATGTGTAACTTGCTCCTTAGATGAGCAAAACTTTACCACAATCTTATTATCTTTCACCAAATCTCGAATGTAGTGATACTTGATGTCGATGTGCTTGCTGCGACTATAGAACACAGGATTCTTTGTCATTGCAATCACCAACTTGTTGTCATAAAAAAATCTTTGTAGGCTTAAATTGTTGATGCTTCAACTCACTAAGCATTCTTCGAAACCAGACGGTTTGAGTAACACAACTTGCTATTACAATATACTCTACTTCTGTGGTGGAGAGAGAAACCACCTGTTACCTTTTAGATGACCATGAAAACACTTCAGTGTTAAGATGAAAAATAAAACCAGAAGTACTCTTCCTCATCTCAACATCACCTACAGAATCACTATCTGCATATCCAACAAGCTCCACATCATTACTACAGGAATAGAAAATACCATCAATAAGTGTACTTTTAATGTATCTCAAGATATGCTTAGCGGCCTGCAAGTGAGATTGACGAGGACTTTCCATAAATCTGCTAATTATCCTAACACTGCCTCGTAGCAGTCAAGTATCGCAAACTCCTAACTATTTTCTTGTAATTAGTTACATCAACTAATTCACCACTGCCATCTTTCACAAGTTTCAATCTGTCTTCAATAGGGGTCAAAATAGGGTTGAATGACTCCATCCTGAATTTCTTCAAAATATCACTTGCATACTTTTTCTAGGAAATAAAAATCCTTGCATATGTTTGATTCACCTCAATACCAAGGAAGTAAGACATTAAGCCAATATCTGTCATCTCAAAAGGAGAAATCATAGCCTCCCTGAAACTTACTAGCTATTTTGGATTATTACCAGTGAAAATTAAATCATCTATATACAAGCATACAATGATGGGATCACCCTGTGGATTAGATTTAATATACAAAGTATTCTCATAAAGACACCTATGAAAGCCATGATTAACAAAATAAGAATCAATGCAAGTATAACATGCCCTAGGCGCTTGTTTTAATCCATATAAGGCCTTATTCAACTTATAAACCTTGTCTTCTTCCCCCTTCTTAACATAACTTGGAGGTTGTTCAACATACACCTCCTCCTCAAGAACACCATTAAAAAATGCAGACTTTACATCCATTTGGAATATTTTCCAACTATTTTAAGCAGCAAGTGAAAGTAACATTCTCACAGTGTCAAGTCTAGCAATAGGAGCAAACACCTCAAAATATTCAATACCTAGCTTTTACTTGTAACCTTTAGCTACTAAGCGAGCTTTGAAGTGATTCACCTCTCCATTAGGTTTGTAGTTAGTCTTGTACACCATTTAACACCAATTGGTTTCTTTTCCTTGGAAAGTGTGGTGAGCTCCCAAATACTATTATGTTCAATAGCTTGAATATCATCATCTATGGCTTTCACCCAACAATAATCATGAGCAGCATCCTCAAATGACAAAGGATCACAATCTGCAAACAAGGCATAGTGAGCAGTATCATCACTATCATTTAAAGAATCACAAGTAGTGCCAACAATATAATCTTGCAGATGAGTAGGCATGTGTCGTTGTCTCTGTGGACAACTAGAAATCTCTGCAGGAATTGACTCTACCTTAGGATCATCATCAATTCTTATAACCACAATTGGAGGACTTGGTAGTGAACTTTTGTCTTCACTTGACAAATCCCAAATACCATCTTCATTGAAATTCCCTACTCACAACAATCTTCTTAGCCTTTAGATTGTACAACTTGTACCCTTTCCTCTTATGACGGTGAAAATACATTTTTTTGATGTGTAATTTAGCTTCTTCCTCAACTCATCAGGCACATGGGCATAAGAAATACACCAAACACCTTGAGATGCCTAATATTGGGCTTTCTACCAGTGCAAGCTTCTTGTGGAGCTTTGTCACAAGCACTCCTAGTAGGATACTGGTTCAAAACATATACAGCACAAGCAACTGCTTCTTCCAAAAAATGTTTAGGCAAATTTTTACTATGCAACATGCATCTCACCATATCCATAACAATTCTATTCTTTCTTTTCGCCACCCTATTTTATTGAGGAGTGTATCTAGCAGTTAACTGATGCTTAATGCCATGTTTTTACAGGAAATAGTCACAAACAATATATTTAATACCCTTATTAGTTCTAAAAACTTTAAGAGTACACCCACTTTGTTTTTCAACATAAGCCACGAAACTCTTAAAAGTATTGCATGCTTCAGATTTATGCGTCAAAAAATAAACCCAGGCCTTTCTGCTATAGTTATCAATAAAAGTAATAAAATACCAGCTAACACCATTGGAAGGAACCTTCACACAGCACAAATTAACTAGTCTACTTGCTCTCTAGGATTTACCTTTGGGAAAAGATTCCTTATGCTTCTTTCTCAAAACACAAGTCTCACAGACTTTTTCAGGAACCAAAATTCAAATGCCCAAGCTGCATATGTGATAGCCAATTATCATCATCAATTACAGAAACATGGCAGGAAGATCCCTCATAATTAATTTGCAAAGGGAACAAACGATTTCTTGACATGTGTACCTTTGCTATCATTTGGTGCTCTTCGTCATAAATAATGCGCTGATGCTTGGTAAAGTGCAAGTCATAATCTTTCTCTGCCAATTGCCCCACAGTCAAAAGATTTTGGTTAATATTCAGAGAGTAAAATACTTCTGAAATATAATTAAGGATGTTGTTCTTCAATTTGATTCCAATCTTGCCTTTCCTATAAACTGGAATATATCGATTATCTCCAAGTTTCACTGATGTGTGAAACAAATCATCAAAGATGGAAAACAAAGTTTTATTTCCACTAAGATGATTACTACACCCTGTATCCAACAACCACTAATTGTTATGTTTTCCTCCACTATCCGAATAGGCAATCAACAAAGTTTTTGTGTTATCACCACCATTCCCTGCAACTTTCGTATGACAATCTCTATTTTATGTTCTCCTTAAATGAAAATTTCTGTTGAAATGATCATACTTCTTGTGACTATGGCATTAAATATGAGACTTGCAATCTGATTGATAATGTTCATACTTTTTGCACTTGAAACACTTAACATTAGATGTATCATGGTTTTGATTAATGTTACCTCTTCTATCCTGTTTTTGACCAAACCTGAAATTCCTGCCTCTTCTTTGACTAGATTTGCCTTTGTTTATTAACTCATCCTTTTCCTTCTTTACATTTTCTTGAGCTTTTAGTGCATGCTCAACAACCGGTATGGATCTCCCATCTAACTTCTATTTATGTGCTTCCAATGCTCCTTGCAGACCATCAGTTGTCACAGTCCTCAGATCCTTTGTCTCCTCAATAGTAGCTATAACATCAAATTGCTCCGTCAAAGTATAAAGAATTTTCTTCATAATTTGAACATCAGAAATAGTTTCTCCATTGGCCCTCATATGGTTGACAAGTTTCTGAGTGAGCATAAAATAATCAATAGTCTTCTCATTCTTTTCTTGTTGAAGCAACTCAAATTGTCTTCTGTATGATTACAATCGCATCTTCTAAACTAGTTCAGCACCTTGGTAGGATTGAAATAAAATGTCTCAAGCCTCCTTTGACGACTTTACATTAATAATATTCTAAAACACAGATAAATCAACACTTTGACAAATATGGTGGGTAGCTTGATCATCTTTGTTACGAGCACGAGTCAAATCTTGCCTTTGCGCCTCTGTTAGATTTTCAATATCTGCAGGTTCAGGAGCTCCGTGCTCAATAATCTCCCAAACACCCAAAGTTTTTAGAAAAAAATCGCATTTGAATCATCCATTCTTGAAAATTATTCTTCCTATCAAATTTGAAGACGAGACACGGAACATATTGCATGATTGCATCCCTCCAGTATCATCTAACTCAATAAATAGACTACATCTTCTCAAATGGCAGGTGGGCTTGTCTACATAAAAGAGAACTTATCTCTTTAAAATGAACCTAAGCAACACTCGATAGGGGAAAAAATGATTGCCTTCCTCAAATTTCAAAAATTCTATTGACAAAATTCCAATATGGTTCTTGCTAGTTTACACAAGAAAAAACCCACATAAGCATTAACAAAAGAGGTAGCAGAGTTGGGAAACAAACTAGGTGACAATGACGCAAACAACGCTGCTCTCTCTTCTTTAGTTTCACTTGCAGTTTTCGTAAAAAGAAGGATCGTTAATCTGTCTCTACGTACAAGTCTAGCAAAAAATCTATCGTCAAAGATGATGTAGCTCCTGCTATTACACTGTTGTCGATCCCAAGACCAATTGCTAAAACAAAAAGGAAATCTCAGTTTATCGGCTAAAATTTCCAAACTTTTTCTCTCAAGTTATCAACTGATACACGACCCTTGAATTGCACTCTCTTCTCTCCCTCTCTCTTCCTTTCTAACCCCATTTCACTACCGTTCTTCAATCCTCTTCTCGGTTGCTTCTCAACAGAGGATGCTTCTCAATAACCAAAAACACCAATAAAGAAATAAGCCAAAAAAAGGACAGGAGAAACTAGGCAAAAGCAGAGAGCAACAAACGTAGAGAGCAACATGATAGTTGTCAATTACATCATGTTTTAAGGGGTAGTTTGGTTTGTGTTTAGTTGTCAATTTGATTATTTAGTGTGTTTTTAGGTTAGAATTGTGTTAGTTTGTTAAATATTTGTGTTTTTAAGTCTTTCATAGCTTAGAACAAGCTTTTGAGCTTCAATGTTGTATATTTGAGGTACCTTGATGAGTTTGCTAGTGTTGCAGGGTTAATATCGAAGAATGAAGGAATTTCAGAGGGAAACCAGGCCATAACATATTCTGCAATTCACACCAAGTATCGCATTTCGCTACGTTCTTCATCGATGCGAGAGCCGAGATATCCGTTGCCGAGA
>JAOQMM010000173.1:12520934-12537247 GCA_027563515.1 Erythroxylum platyclados | reverse complement strand
AGTTTTTCTCCTGGGTATTTGTATGTAGTTAGTTCAGTCATTCATTAGTCCTCCTTATATTTAATTTGGTTTTTCATTTGTTTGGTTTTATTGTGCAGACTTATGATAGACCATTTATCCAGAAATGGCTGAAAGCTGGCAATAGGACATGTCCTCTAACTCAACAAGTACTCTCACACACCGTACTTACCCCCAATCACTTGGTCAGGGAGATGATATTTCAATGGTGCAAAATTCAGGGCTTAGAACCGCCAGATTCTGTCAACTATGTTAATGGGGAGGGGTTGACAGAAGCTGATCGTGACCATTTCTTATCACTGCTTCAAAAGATGTCTTCTGTGCTTCCTGAACAGAAAGAAGCTGCTAAAGAGCTCCGATTGTTGACAAAGAGGATGCCCTCATTCCGGGTGTTGTTTGGTGAGTCTGTTGATGCCATTCCACAATTACTGCGTCCACTCTCTGAAAGCAACTCTGGAAGTGCAGTTCATCCTGAGCTTCAAGAAGATGTGATTACGACCCTACTCAATCTTTCTATCCATGACAACAACAAGAAACTTGTTGCCGAAACGCCAGTTGTAATTCCACTTCTTGTGGAAACATTAAGGTCTGGGACAATTGAAGCAAGAACTAATGCTGCTGCTGCCCTTTTCACATTATCTGCCCTTGATTCCAATAAGGCACTTATTGGGAAATCTGGTGCACTAAGGCCACTGATTGACCTTTTGGAAGAGGGAAATCCTTTGGCCATGAAAGATGCTGCTTCTGCAATTTTTAATCTTTGTATCATGCATGAAAACAAGGCAAGAGCTGTGAGGGACGGTGCAGTTAAGGTAATTGTCGAGAAGATAATTGTTGGTGCCCATGTTGATGAGTTATTGGCTATTCTTGCAATGCTTTCTAGTCATCAACAGGCTGTTGAACAAATAGGAGAACTTGGAGGTGTCCCTTGCTTGCTTTGCATTATCAGAGAGAGCACTTGCGAGCGTAGTAAGGAAAATTGCATTGCTATTCTTCATACGATCTGCTTTAATGATCGGACCATGTGGAAGGTTATTAGGGAAGAGGAGAGTGTTTATGAAACAATCTCAAAGCTGGCTCGAGATGGAACTTCCAGGGCCAAGAGGAAGGCCAATGGCATTCTTGAACGACTGAATAAGGGAATTAATCTTACTCATACTGCATGATGAGATGAGTTGTGTACTATCATCAAGTTCAGCAATAGCATTATGTAAATTCTGCATCTGTTTCCTGTTCTGTGATCGCCCATTGGTGGAACTCCAGCATTTGAGCAGTCTCCATCGTCCATCCTTTTACCTCCGGGGAATTTTCTATTTCAGGTTCATGAGTTAGTAGTCTTTGTGAATAAATACACCATGATCTCCGTACAGATTTTACTCCTCTCGTCTTGTTCATTAGTTCTTTCTGGTATAGCCTTTCTCTCCTATAATGTTTCTGGATTTTTATAGTAACAATTTTGTCTTACTTAATAGTTTTATTTGGCATCATTTTCTGGTCCCCTACAGAATGTAGAAATTTTAATCCCATGTTCTACCTTTCCACGTTCCACACTGCCTGTGGCATCCCAGTCATTTTCACTTGGACCCGCTTGGCAACTAATTTTGTAATTTCTTCTGGAGATGCTCCATGTACTTAACCCCCATACCTTTGTCTTTTTGGATAAAAACTCAAGTTTCCTTGGAAGGACAAATGTTAGCTCTTCCTTTCTCCGATCCAGAGATTACTTTCACCTTATATACTTAGCGTATTGGTCATGGTAAATTAGTGGTATAGAGATGGTTTCATGTATATGTAATGAGAATATCGTGCCCATATTGAATGGAGCAGTAATCTCTGGTATTGTGGTCCTTCAAAGGATTCCTGCCTGCCCTTTTGGAGTAGTCTTTTCAGGAATAGTTATTGCCACCAAACTGTGTATGCTTCCTTTTAGCAGTTGAAATTGTCCATAGCAATTAAAGGTAGCTAAAGCTTAGCTCCGTCGATGACTTTCTGCTGTATGGCTATAAATGTTGAAGAACTGCATAGTGTAAAAAGTAGGAAGTTTGCACCTCAAGGTAATAACTTCTTCAATCTTGGATATTTATTCGTGTTAGTGAACTTGAAAGGGTTATTGTAACAAAATCAAAACATTGAGAGTATAATTATGATAAATAAAGCATATTATTTGAGGTGTAGTGCGTTTACATTCATCATCAATGTATGTTTAGGGAAAGAGATCCGTTACAAGATGCATATAAACGAAGGCAGGAAATATAGAATTGCTAAATTTGAGTCCTTAGGTGTTATCCTTCAAATTTTTATAAATTCTGATGCAATTTAAGCCAAGGGTCCGCCAACCGTGTGCAATCAAAGGAGAGCGGTGTATCGTCTAGGGAAGCTCTTATTAATAGACACTTGGAAAGGGGAATTGGAAGATAGCAGATAACAGGAGTGGATGTGGGAAAAAAAATTCATCGGTGGCATGCTGTTAGTTGTGTATGAATTATTGGATGAGTGATGTGATAAGAGGGTTAAAGCGAATAATTGGACAATGAGCTGGCCCGTTTTGGATGTGATGTGAGGAAGGTCTATTCAACCAGTCTGGGGATCAAACTTTGGATTGAATGAGCAACGAGTGGTGGAAAGTTGGAATCTTTGTGTGTGTGTGTGTGTTTTATTTTAGTGGGTATAAGAATTCAGAACGGGAAAAGAACAAGGAAGAGAAATTCTATCAAGCACAAAGGCCCTGGCATTTGCTGAATTACATTTGTGCCATTGATGGGCAATGCACAACAAAACAGGTGAACCTGTCATTTGAAAACACATCGCGAAGTGACGCAAACTTGCTGTTCTTTAAAATGAGGGGAATTTGTCTTGAGATATGCTTCTGACAGTCTTGGTTTTCTTCTTCTTCTTCTTCTTTACCTTGAGATTGAGAGGTGGATACCGCTACAGAATTAATTGTTCGTACATTAATCATTATTAGCCATTGAAATGTTTGACAATGCTTCATTTATTCCTGTCTCCTCGAGGCCCTCCACCTACTGCCTTCGTTTGTTGCTCATCTAAATGAGAACGCCTCCATTTCATTTCATTTCGCACCCTTTTACGGAAGCGAACCAAAGGACTATTCTACTCTTGCATAAAGGAACAGCCTCATCATCAACTTCTAAAGAACATTTTTCCATTGCCATTTTTCCTTTCATTGTATATATTCACACATCTTTGAATTACAATAAACCAAAAATTTCTTGATACTACCAAAGACATTTAGACAAGAATGATGCTATGGACAGGCAAGCCTCAGTAATTTGTGAGGACCATTCGCATAAATGGAAAGGTGGTCAATAAAGGTAAAGAGAAGATAGATTTCGGCCTTGAATCGTGGAGAAGAGACTTTAGACAGTTTTAATTAATTCATCAAGCTAAAAGGGGGTTCATAATTAAATCGGTTTTGTTGGCCACAAGATTCCCAACAAAGAAGGCCTCCTTATGCGGAGACACTTTTCAACTGCTGCATCGCAATGACTAATTAATTATGAATGTTAGTTTACAAATTTTTAATACAATTTAGCTCAGGAATATCTTCAACAAGCTCGCAACAAAATTTCATACTCTTACTGTTATGATATGAGCAATCCTGGACTTTCCCAAACCTCACCGTCATGAAAATGGAAGACAATATTGTTGGGAGAGACAGCAAATCTTAAGATAGTATCTTTTTAGTGTACGTGACACCATAAATAAATGATGAGAAGGCAAAAATAAAGCCAAAAGCTCTCCTTTTTTCTTTCTTTAGAAAAAGAAAAATACTCATACCGGTCTAAGACTCTAATTGGTACAAACATGGAAAATGTCAAACGAGATAGGACCACCCCACCATTACGGTAAATAAAGAAGTAAATGCTTCGCATTTAATTATCTGTTTCTATTTGCTTCCTTTCATTTTCAGCTTTTCTGTGGCCGGGCGGTCAGTCACTTCAAAAGCGAAAGTTTTTTCAACTTAGATGCCTAATTCCTTTGAATAACCACCACCGTCGGTCGACACAGCCAACTTTTGTGGCTTCGAATAGCACATGGCTTATTTTCCTTAAACAATAGCAAAAAGACAGGACCGACTGGATCCATCCCCCATTCGACGCTTTTGTTCTTTTCTAATCCCCCATACGATCCGTTGAGCACATTCACCACCATTTAGCTCAACGATTTCATGTTTCTACAGTGTGCTTGCATGAGAGAAAACAATATAATTAAAAAAAGCAAATGGAGTTGCAAGTTGCAACTGCTCAAAATTACACCTTATTATGGTCAGAATATCTACCTAATGCATTGAAAACTATTCATATTTACATTTGCTAAGGGAGTCCAATTTAAGCCTTTTTTCACAACGTTAAATATGAATATATTGAAGTTCGGTAAATATGAAAGCAAACTTTAGTGTTGTTTGGTTAAAGAGTTTGGAAATGAATTAATGAGTAAGAAATGAAAAAAATTGGTTGGTTATTTATTATGATTGAATAAACAAATTTTTTGATATCTTACTTTTCGGTATTACTCGATATCTCTCAATATATGAAAGGAATGATTTTCATTCCTTATTAACAAGCAAGTGTCATGGGTGTGATAGGTGGTGAAAATTGTGTCACGGGTGTAACACACTAGTCACACCCATGACATACACATTCATGGGTGTGACAACCCATGTCACACCCATGAGGCTATGCCACCTCACCACTACATCTTTAATATAAATGGATAGAACATATGACGACAAAGGGTTATGAAAAGTTTTGGTGTTTTTGGCTAGGAAAAGAGGGAGCTTCGGGAGAAGATGAGAAGAAGGGGCAAAGCCCTCAACCATGAGAGACCCATGGAGAGCTAGCTTCCCGATGCTGGTTTGGAGGTGACATTGACGTCGACAAACCCGATTAAGTATATTTCTCACTGAGTTTGTTGTTCTTTCTCTTCTTAGGGTTTGATTGAGTTATCCTATGTTTATGTTTGGGTCTTGTATGAGAATAATTGAATGCTCTATTTGATTGTTTTTATATGAGAACCCATTGCTAGAATTTCAATATAATCCATAATTATTACATTTGAGATTCATTTGTAGCGATTAATAGTTCATAATCATTAGGGATAAGATAACCTAGGTCAAATGACCCGAGCGTATCTAGTTGTTGCTTAGATTGGCTTGTTTTCCTAATTCGTAATGCGGTTGTTCGGATAAACTTAGAGAGTTTGTTCTAGGTTTCTCGATAGTTATGGTCAATTAAAGAGCTTATTACGACCTAAGGGAAAATCGGGGTTCATAGATCCTGTTGTTAATCTACGACTAATAGTTTAAGGAGAGATAAAAGAACAACAAATCAATGAAATATGTTTAATTGGATGTAGGCTAACATTGAACTAAAGAACTGAATTCTTAACAAATTCATCACTTTCATCATTTTTTCATATTTTTCTTTAATTTGCTTTTGTTAGTTTGTTTTGTTTTAGTTTCTTATTTTAAACCAAACAAAAACTCCTTAACCTAAACACCAATTAATTTCATTTTAAAAGCTAACCGAACACTCTCTGTAGGATCGACTTAAACTCATCACTTCTATAGTAGTAGGTCTAGTTATTTTGTGTAGTGTTACGACGCGCTATTGTCCATATTGGAGGATAATATTGAAGACTTAATATTGGGGAAGAATCCCCTAAAACCTGAGGCTAGGTTTTCCTAGGAGATCTTGTTGATTAGCTCTTACACCTTGTAAGTAAGGATTGCCTAGCTTAGAGTTGTTGAAAGTAGGTTATGAAAGGGTACCCTGTGCTGAGCAGGTTTAGAGGGACCTTATGTCTGAGGTGTAGAGGGGAGGGAGTCTTGGAAGTTGAGGACTAGGAGTATGTGATAGTCTTTTTATATGGAAAAACAAAGAGGCAAAAAGTTTTTTATAGCTAAATTTGGGAGGACATTTTTGCTAAAAGTAAGGATGAAGTAGATAAATTTTAGATGGGCGTAAGAGATAATAATCAATATTAAAGAGCTAATGAATGAAGAAAGTTGCCTAAAGTCTAAGGAATGGGAAAAGGGAGTGAAGAGACCTAACATGTAACATAGTAGTCTCTTTGAGGATATGTGAAGAAAGGAGTAAAGGAAGAACAAGAAGAGAGAGAGTTGGAGAAGCAATCCCAAAGAACAGTAGAAGAACCAAAATCAGGAAAGGGTAAGTAGAGAACCAATTAGCTAATTAGAAGAAAACATACATTGCGTAAGCATGAACATAAGAATGAAGAAGATCTTAGAGAGAAGAAAGAGCTTCTCTCTTTAAGATACATTTTAGGTTACATATTCCACAATGCAATTTAGATTTAATTAGTCTAAGCTTTTCTAAAACTCAAATAAAAGATAAAAATTTAGGTATTTAAATTAAAAACTTGAATTAAAGTGGATTTTAAAAATGTAAAACAAATTTATGCGTAGCATCAAATCTAAAAAAATAAAAATTGTTTAGCTTTTAGTTATAAACTTAAATGTCAAAAATATATACTTTAATTTTATAAAAGATATATATCAATGAAATTAAAATACAAAACTCAACTCATTCCATCGAGTGAAACTCAATGCTATTAGAACTTAATATTTGTATTGAACGAATATTAAAATAGGACTTTAAGATTTGTTCATTTATTACTAAATTTATAATACTGTACTCTCCACCTCTTAAAACAATCTTTGGTTCGTTTCAGCAAAGCAGGTGTCTAACAACTATATGCAAATTTGTTGTGGAGCATTAAATAATCAACCCTACTTGTTTAATGCTGTATTTAAATTTAACTTTGTTGAAGCAGACAAAAGAGGAAATAAAACAGAAAAAAAAAATAGAAGAAGGAAAAAGCTAAAGAGATGTGGGAAGAATGATGATGGGCCATGGTCTTAACGTCAATCTTCTCAAAAAAGAAACTTCTGTGTACATTCCCGATGGACCTTAACACTCATCTTCCGTTCCATATCTCTTGTAGTTGGTTAAAGTAAAAGTCACGCTTTTAGGGTTTAATAATTTAATGATGCAGTTCACTCTCTCTCAGACCATGAGGTATAGGACCCATATGATTCTTTTCTTTTAAGTCATTTGTTATCTTTCTGTAACTGACTTTCATTTGCTGTGATTACCACGTAATCTTATATGTCTCTGTCCATTTAGTTCTTTTTCGTTCGTTCACAGGAACGGGCTTTCGAAGTTGGACTTCTAAGTGCGTGTTATTTTGTGCTTTTCTTGTGTGCGGTCTACAGCAGCTATGAGCAATTCTGATCAGGGGAAGCAAGATCAGAGGTAAATTTCATCTGGGTTTTTTTTTTCCGTTTTTGGTCACTGAGGTGGGTTTAAAATATTTTTACTGGTTTTGGCTTTATAAGTCGTTGATTCTTAGTCTCTCGACTAAGATTTGGGCGTTGCTACTATTAACAGCTTCATTTTATTTGTATTTGCTTCCCCAGGGATGTGTGGTTCCTTATGATTTAGATAAAAATGAACTAGAAAGGTTTATTTTGGGAGGTTGACTCAAAGCCAGAATCTTTGGATGTTTTGTGTGGCTTAAATAAGTTCAAGGCAGAAATATATTCAGTTTTTAATACGCTCAAGATAAATACGTGAATCTGCTGTCCAATTTGAATAAACTAATACTCATTTAAATGAAAATTTCACGCTTCTTTATGAATGTGTAATTGTTTTGCTCATTCATCAGGACAAGTTCCAATGTTGATAATAATGCGATGACTGTTGAATTCCTTCGGGCACGGTTGCTCTCTGAAAGATCAGTCTCAAAAAGTGCTAGACAGAGAGCTGATGAACTAACCAAAAGGGTACTTCAATATAGACTTTCTTTAAGCATCTTCCCCTTCTCCCTCTTTCTTGTATCTCTTAGATTGGTTTGGTATTTGTTTTCTCTGTGCATTAGGTATCAGAATTGGAGGAACAGTTAAGGATTGTTTCTCTTCAAAGAATGAAAGCTGAGAGAGCAACAGCAGATGTTCTTGCGATTTTGGAGAGCAATGGGATAAGTGATGTTTCTGATACGTATGATTCAAGCTCTGATCAGGATACCCATTGTGAATCTGCAGTTGGTAATAACTCCTGTAGAGAAGAGGATCATTATTTCAATTCAAAAATGAGAAAAGATGAGTCGGAAGAAGGTTTAATTTCTGATCTTGACTTTTCTCCAGTACCTGGTAGAAGCTTGTCTTGGAAAGGATGCAAAGATAGCCCGCGTTCTCTTGAAAAGTGCAAGGAACTGTCCCTGAGAAGACGAAGCAGTTTCACATCCATTTATTCCTCACCAAAACATCGAACAGGAAAGTCATGCCGCCAGATAAAACGAAAAGACTCTAGGTAAACTTATTTTCTACTTTGTTTTCTTGTTCTAGATTTAATCATCAGGGAACCATCATGTATGTTATCCTGTTTTTCATATCCAATTCCAAGGTAGTTGCGAAGTTAGTTGAATTGAACACCCGTTTTCATCATGCAAAGTTTGTTTTGTAGTTGTAACACTTTTACTTTACAACCACAAAATAGAATGGTACTCTAAATGGAAAGGGAATTATAGAGAATGAAGAATAAAATATAGAAAATTTTTGGATATCAAACATTTCTTACATATTCACTATTGATTATCTTTTATTTTACTATTTTTTCCAAGGTCAAGACACTTGTTTATGTTATTTTTTGTGCTGACAGATCTTTACCTATGGAACATAAAACCAATTCAATCAAATTTGAGACTGTAGAAAATGTGATCTCTCCTACAGAAGACGGGTGTGGCATTGAACCTGACATGTTGGGAGGAGTTGTTGAAATAAGGAAAGATAAACAGGCCCAACTCTCTGGCTACTTGGAAAATGAACAAAATTCAAGTGGTAATAACCATGATTGTGATGCTTACAATAGAGACAGAGACAGAGATAGAGACATGGAGAAAGCACTTGAGCACCAGGCTGAACTGATTGGTAAATATGAAGAGATGGAAAAGGCTCAGAGAGAATGGGAAGAGAAATTCAGAGATCATAACAGTACACTGGTATGCTTAGTCCAGATCACTGTAACTGAAAAATCTGTCAATTACTTTGAAATCAAGTTGATAGCATTTGTTAAAGGGAAACTTTTTCAGTCTGCAGTCTCAATGCACATCTCATTTTCGTTACAATTGGAATCAGTAAAAGTACTTTAAAATGTGCATTAACAGAAAATATCATTTTCAGTATATTATATATGCCTGTTCAATTTCATGCTTTTTAAAACAGAATCTTTCCATTATTACTTTTGCAGGACTTTTGTGATCCAGGGAACCGCTCTGATGTTACTGAGGAGAGATATGAGATGAAGGCATGGACTCCACGCCCTGCTGAGACAATTCCCTCGCAAAATCATGGTGAAAAATCAGCAGTGCAAGAATTGTCCAATATTCATCCCAGTGGTTTCTTTTCTCCTTCAAATGTGGCCGCTGGGTATTTGCAGGAAAGAAATACAATTGGTACAGTTGGTCCTAGAACTGCAGCTCAAGACTTTGCATTCCCTATGGACTGGGAGAGGCAAAATCAGGAGATCCTTGGAAACAGTCAGGATACACCATTGCTCAAACACCAAAATCATTCGAATTCACTTGGCTTACAAGATCCCTCCGGGACTGTTTCAAATCTTTCATGTACTTCAAGCTCAGGTATTAGTGTCTGTAAAGCAAATGGTTCTGAAAGCCATGAGGATTGTTATGCACTAGTGCCTCACAAAGCAGCCAATGAAGTGGATTGTGTACTGGAGTCACTTAGAAAAGCAAGGCTCTCACTGCAACAGAGAATCAATGGGTTCCCTCCAGTAGGTGGAGGTTTTGACACACAACGCTGTGAGCTTTCAGTTCCCTTGATGATACCTGGGTCTAAAGAAGATAGTCCTGTTGGGTGTGCAGGACTTTTCAGACTACCAACTGATTTCTCAGTTGAAGCTAACCCTAGGCAAGACTTCCATAATCCAACAACGGGATTGAGTTTGGGGAAGTATTGTCCTGACACAAGGTTCCCATCAGCTACTGCCAACCTACTTCTTTCTAGTTCTTACTTGGAAACTAGATCAGGCATTTCTTCTGGGGATCAACTTCTCACTAGTAGATTTGTAAATGGTGGGTCAAGAATTTCTGGTCAGAAGTCTAATTGTGGTTCTGGCTTGGATCCAGCTCTACGTTCTTTCAGTGACTACGTTTATCCCACTTATTCCATCAGTCCCCCTTATCCTCTCCTCACGCCACAGATGCCCAGTCAACAGAGTCTTTCAACATCCCTTCCTATTACAAATGTTGGGATAGGTCCTGCAAATGACTTCCTGTTCCCTGACGATCATGTTAGACAGAATATGTACAGGGAGTGACTTCCATCCGAAATGTCTATTTGCTCTTAAGAATTAGGTTTCACCAAGAAGGTTTAAGGGGCAGCCATTTTGCAGCGGATTTCATATCCCTCGAGTACCCATATCTGTATTGTTTGTGCGCTATTTAACATCAATGTACATGGAGATTGGTTTTGTCAAGTGAAATAACTGCACGTTCTCTGTCCTTTCATGATTTTATGCTTCTTACCATAACATAGGACCACCTGTAACAATAAATTCATCTGATTGCGTGATGAAGCGCAAGATGATTTTCCTGAGTCACTTGGATTCTGACTGTCATTAGTCATTACTAAATGTTCTAGCTTGCGTCGAGAGTTCTTGTATGAACGATATAACTAGTAATGGACCTCCAGCTAAGGTTCAATTGTAAGTACTTGAAACATGGCTTCATAAGGTTATATGCCTGGTTCTATTGGCTCGTATCGAGAATAAAGAAAAATGAAAGGATGTTATGAATTATCTAAAGAACCTATTTTCCAGTGAATAGGGCTGAAGAAAAGAAAATGGTAAATTGAATAAAAATTAATCCATTTACAATATGTTCTTATGCTAAATTTCAAATTGTATTTGACGAGTCTCTGTTGAAAACTATAACTTGAAATGATCTTAATGCTCTTAAGACTCAAGAGTTATAATTACAATGAATGCCGTAAGTACTATTAATATCTGAAAATTCTATTAAGTTCTATTAATATTTGAAAACTCTATTACATATTTTCTTTCAACAACAAAAAATTGTAAAAGATACCAGAGGGGCCCTCATTTGTATATTCATCAAAATGTACTAGAGGAGGCCCCAATCGAAGACTACAACTTGAATTAATCTTTCTTACATATATTGATGCTCTAAAGTTCAAACTTAAATTATTATAAATGCGTAAGTGCTATCAATGTTTGAAAACATCGAATATGTTCTTTCAACAACAAAATGTCTAATGATATGTCTATTAAATATAATCTACAAAGAGTCAATCTTAAATAGTTAAATAAAATTGAAAATATTATAGAGTATTGGTGTCCTATTAGTTCTAATCCTATTAATCATAGTTAAACAAGAAAACTACATAAAATAAAAAATATAATTTTAAAGATAAGTAAACTAATTACTAATTAAAAAATAAAATAATCTAACAAAATAAATTAAATAAACAAATGTTAGGGATTCAAAATTCACTTATATGGATATCCAATTATCATATATACAATTAAATATTTATATTGAAATAACCATTAACCTAATATATCTATGCCCTCCGTCAGGCCACATAGGCTCGGCAACTACTATTGATGTACAATTTAACTAAATCAAACTCATTAAGTTTAGTTGATCTACATAGTTATCACTAAAGTCTAAAATATTGTTGTTCTCTAATGTTAAAAGTATTTATTCTCCTAGTGCAAAAGACATATTTCACCTGTGAGTCCATTATACAATCTATAGTGGCAATCACAAACACAACAATTAAGATCAAAGAAAATAAATTCAGCAATAAAATAATCAACATGTGTATAAATAATAAAATTAATCCTTACAAGCTACATCCCTAGCCCTAACTAAGATTTTCAATAAAATTAATCCTTACAAGCTACATCCCTAGCCCTAACTAAGATTTTAACTACCAAACATAACAAAAAATAAAACAAAATAAATTAATCCTATCATAAATGAAAACAATAGAAGAAAGAGCTGAAAAAGTGGTCCCTAACTTTTTCAATCCTTATTTCAAATCTTCCTCCTTGGTGCATGCATAAAGAAATAAAACTATGAAAAACTAACTAAAAACTGAGATAAGTCTGTTGGAAATTGAGAAAATTCATAGAATCCCCATAAATTTGTTAAAGTTAACTACAAATCTAAGAGAAGTCTAATAAATATATAATAGAAGTCTTCTAGATTAACTCTGATACGACTATCTATAGTTAGGATTAACAAATAGAGTTCTAAATGACTTTAGATTTGAATTATCCTATAGCTACGTAAATTAAGTCTAAGAACCAGTTCTTATTATAGACCTAAGACCGGTGTCAATCTTGCTCTACTTCTCTTACTCCTTGCTAGTAGCTATGTAATTCTTGCCTGACATGCTTTATAACTATCGCCGGTTTTATATTGTTTCTCTTTGTAAAATAAAGATGAGTTTGATGTCGGTTGTACTTTACGTTCATCTGCAGTCTAGTATTGTATCTCAACTTCTAAAACTTTCGCAAAAGATAGGCGCTTGTTATGCTTCTAGGTCTAGTACCTAATATGATTTTCTCCTCTAACTTCCTCACTTTTCACCCTCTTCGAGTCGGAATCAATTGCTTAAGTCTTCTATAAAGTTGTTTTTCATCCTTTTATCTTCCAATTGGCTTTGAAATCTTGTTAATTAGACAATTATTGAGAAAGTTGCACTAAATCTTACATATCTTTCAAATTCAATCACAAACAAGGAAATAAACTAAACATAAAAAATAAAATCTATATAGAACATATTATAAAGGTGCCAAATGCTAGGTAAATAAATCCTAATTAACATGTAAAATACTATCATCCAACAACCAAAAACTTACGTGTTTATAACTAACAACCTTTCAAATAGTAGTTAGAGATATAACCTAACTATTATAATGACTAGTTTCTAGACATAAAATACTAGTATATCACATACCTTCAGCTAGCCGATGCCTCTTTAATTGGGGTATCAATACCCCATTGGACATAAAGTACTTTTGCTATATAAAATATGCCCCATGTTTAACTAACTAGTGAAACCATTTTATTAAATGATAGTTCATCGATGGGCACATCAAGTAATTAAATGTCTAGCCAAGCAAAACTACCTATTCTATCTAAAATGCCTTTAAGGTTTGACTAGTCAAATCCCTACAGCAACTAAGATTACAAAATTAATCAGACTCATTAAATTTTTAATATGCCTTTTTAGGAAAAATTAAAACATCATTTTGATAAAATTTTGACTTAAAACACCTTCAAAGTTTCTCAAATTTTGCTTTTAGGGATCAAGAGACTTTTCTTTAAAAATCAAAACTAATTTTCTTCTTTATAATGAAAAAAAAAATATGCATTATGTTTAAACATAAATGATCATGAAATTATTAAACCTTTAAGTTATTAAAATGACTAAGGTAAGATTACAAGAAAATTTACAATAATTTGTTACATATAGAATGATTTCATTCATACCTGTTCTTGGTCTATTGGACTTGAATTGTCATCAACCCCTCTCAAATTGTATTTGGAGATCCACTTTGTTCATTTACATCATTTAATCACTTTGGTTTTCCATTGAACTTGATCTATCAGCTTTTTTTGAATCTCTAAAAAATAACTTACTAATATTACCAAAGATTAAAAATAAAAGATATCATGTTTTGTTATCATTAAAGCTATGGGTTAGGACCTCACTTGATCTAACAATCTCTCTTTTTTATATTATGATAAAATATTTGGTGATATTGGAGAAAATAAATGACATTAAATAAACTTCCACTACATCAAAGTAATATGCAATGTTTTAAAAACTGGACCGAACATCAAACCGGTCAAAGGAAAGGTTTAAGATTTAAAGGTTCAATTGGTATTGAACCACTATAAAATCGGTATATAATAAATAAAAGTAAAAATTATAAGAATAAATACAAATAAAATTTATTGAAATAAAAAATATACGAATGAATTAGAGGTTATACTAAACTTTATAGCTTATATTATAGTAAAAAAAAGTAATTAACCTTAACAAGTAAAATATATAACTAAATTCACAAATTTTTAGAAGAGTAATTATATATTTATATTATTATTTTCTTTGACTTATTTTTTAAAAAATAAAATTTATTGTAAATATTTAAAAAGTCAATATAATTTATAGTAATATTAAATTAAATAAATTATAGTTCAAATAATTGAATAAGGTTAAAAGTAAATTATAAAAAAATTAAAGATAGAAAATGAAGTAATTAGATGGGCATAAATACTTGAGAAATTATTGATTAAAGCATGTCAACATCGAATGAGAACTATATAACTTATTCTTTACCCCTTCTGCTCTTTAGTGTTCCCATATAAACAAGTAATTTTAAAAGGCTATATTAAATTAATATTTGTTGACTGAAGTGGGACACTGAGCAATGTGATTTGTTAAATTGATTCATTATTTCAACAGGAAAGGGACCATTTAACTATGTGGGAATGAATTATGCAAAAAGAAACGATAGTTGAGTATATAGATTGTTTGTGAATACTTGCCAACAGCAGAATGGTGAATAAAATCTCACTGATTAAACTTGCTGGTGAACAAAATCTCACTGATTAAACTTGCTCCAACAATTACCATAGTTTTTAGCTTTGGAATTTTCTATCAACAAAATATATATAAAACAACTACCAGAATTAGCTTAAAATGGAATAGAGTTTAACCATTACAGAAAACTAATTAATCAAATTATCCTATAAAGCTATCAAATTATGCTTATCTGTTATTTCTGAACAAATTGAAGCCATGAATAACAGTGAACAAACTCAAAACTCCATACAAAGATGGATTGACAACTAGAATTAGTATTTTCCTCCAAAACCCATTAATCAATTCTCAAATTTTTTGCTCCTCCATCTATCCAGTTCCCATACCTCATATGAACCAATTCGCAGTGACAGAAACGGTGGACATACTCATTTCTAAGCATAATATATAACCACATCAAGCTACATGAAAAACAACACAAAACAATATCAATAACTACTCGTCGAAATCGTCATAGCAGCAACTCAACCCACCTTCAATAACTAAGCTAAACCCAGCTTTACACCCACAAAATCCTTTCTTGATCCTTATTCTCACCTTAGCTTCAACACCCATCTCCAGAAACAGAGAACAATAATCTGCTAGAAACTAAGGACGATCTTTGTTCTCACCTTAGCTTCGACACACCTATCTCTAGAAACAAAGAACAATAATTTGCTAAAAACACCAAGGATGATACTTGTTCTCACCTTAGCTTCGACACCCATCTCTAGAAATAGAGAACAATAATCTGCTACCTTAGCTTCGAAACCCATCTCCAGAAACAGAGAACAATAATTTGCTAAAAACACCAAGGATCAACTCATGATGAGAGGTTGTTACACCCCTTGTCCCTTTGTTCTCAAAAAATGTTGCTCTAATTTGCCCTAGCTGCCATTCATAATTTAATTGTGCATCAAATGGATGTAAAAAAACGGCCTTTTTGAATGGGGATTTAGAGGAAGAAATTTATATGAAGCAACCCGAAGGCTTTGAGGTACCTGGTCAAGAAAACAAGGTTTGTAGACTTAGAAACTCTTTGTATGGTCTTAAGCAAGCTCCAAAACAGTGGTGTAAGAAATTTAATAGCACTCTGACTCAAAATGATTTTATTGTTAATGCTTCTGATTCTTGTGTTTATTCCAAAATGGTAGGATCAGAATGTGTATTTATTTGTTTGTATGTAGATGACATGTTGATTTTTGGTGCTACTATTGATGTGGTTAATGAGACTAAGAAATTTCTGTCTTCTAAATTTGATGTGAAAGATTTAGGAGAAGCTGATGTAATTCTTGGAATTAAAATTTCCAAAACAGAGAATGGCTTTTCTCTGTGTCAGTCTTATTACATTGAAAAGGTATTACGTAAATTCGGTTTTTTTGATGTTTCACCTGTAAGAACTCCTTATGATTTTAGTGTTCATCTCATGAAAAACAAAGGTGATAGTGTATCATAAAGTGATTATGCCAAGATTATTGGTAGTGCAATGTTTCTTATGAATTATACTAGACCTGATATTGTCTATATTGTTTCACGTTTAAGTCGGTATACACATAATCCTAGTAATGAACATTGGAATGCACTTCATCGTCTGCTTAAGTATTTGAAAGGA
>JAOQMM010000173.1:12460098-12474303 GCA_027563515.1 Erythroxylum platyclados | reverse complement strand
AATCTGCCTTGCGGCAACTCGATTCACCTTGCACCGCCCTTGCTCCCAGTTCCTCACCGAAGATAGTGACGCCCCAATCTCATCCGCCAGTTGCTCTTGAGTAAGGCCCAGCATTTGCCGGGCCTCTTTGAGTTCGCTCGCTGTCATTATCGCCAGTCCCCAAACATCACAACCAAACCCTCATCATCCACAACGCGCAGGTCGGTGAATCCGATTTCCTCCAGCTCATCCTTTGCCTTCAGAGCATCGCTGGAATTTTCAAACTCACCATTTTCAATGGGCTCGTACTGGTTGGCGTGCTTAACAAACTGCTCGATAGTGTAGTTTCTCATTTTATTTCTCCTGTTTGGCCTGGCGCATTTGCCTCACCTCTTGAGATAGATACTACGCAACATGCGCAGTTGTGGCAAGTGGTTTTTGAAATATTTTTGTGATTTGCTATCTTTATCTCTTCTATTATATGACTACTCTCGTGACACGAGATCTCAAAAATGTTATGTTAGTAAAGTTAATAAAAAATGTATTCTAAACTTGCAGAATTTAAAATGCATAAATTAAAAATATTACGACATTCAATTAACTTAGCAAGTAAACGAAATATAAACAACTGGTTTTGATGGTTTCTTATCAGAATCGCGCTTTTGAAAAGTTGAAACAAACTTGTGATTGTTTGGCCATAGATGTAGACGTGCCTCGTAACCATAAATCTACAGTAACACACGACACAAAAAAAAGCTCCACATTAGATCTGCTACAGGGAATAATATCCCCACTGCGCCAATGTTCCGATTCATTAATGGTGGACCATACTAAACAATTCCTTCTCCCTCACCTTTTCCTCATCGTTCAATGAATCTACTTCAAATTACAAATTTGTCCCTACCACAGTCTAACCCGTCGGTGTTCAGCTTCAGCACGTTCTTGGATCTTCAGGACTCAACTGTCATTAGAGCAGTAGTATGCAAGTTGCACTATCCGCCATAGCAACAAAAAAGAAAAGAAAAGGCATGGATTGGTTTGTTCTCAAATTTTAAGGACGTGTAAGTGTAGAAACAATCTATAGATTCCATACTAGTTGTGCACTGGGCGTTGGGAGCTCGTTATCTAATCTAAATGGAGCACCGCGACACAGGTACGGCTTCCTTCAAGAGCTGGGCGCAGCAGATGGAGGAGAGCTACCAGCTGCAACTGGCACTCGCTCTAAGGCTATCATCACGCGCTGCTTCAGCTAACGATCCGCATGTTCTTGATTTTGATTCCGATGGTCAAACAAAGTTCGCCTCCAGCTTTGACTCGCCTGAGGCTGTTATTTATCGATTTTGGGTACGCAAACAGACGGTTGTTTTTCTAAGTTTACATTTTCTCGTTGAAGTATTGTTTAGCTGGGAATGACATTTGAATTTTGCTGCTGTTAATGACAGTTGAGTTTTACACGTAATTCGACAAAGTTTGCGCTTTGTTTTTTGAGGAGACTCTTTTCCTATGGAATAATTGAATTGGAGTTTAAAAATCTAGCGCTTCACTTCCTAGTAGCTAGTTTCTGACATTGGAATTTGAACTTCACGTGCAAATTCATTGCAAATCATGGTTGGATGTCGTTTTGTCACATATGTCGTGCTTAGTTTAAGTTTGCGGTTTATATCTATCAGGTGAATGGCGCTCTGTCTTATTGTGATAGGATTCCAGATGGATTCTATGTAATCCATGGTGTGGATCCTTATGCCTGGACTTTAAGTAGTGACGTTGCTTGGATCCCATCTTTTGAGTCCTTAAAGGCTGTTGATCCTCGTACCGAAATGTCAGTAAAAGTGGTTTTAATTGACAGATTCAAGGATTCTAGTCTAAAGGAGCTCATAAATAAGGTTAGTAATCTTTCCCATAGCTGGATCAATCATGAGACTGCTATTGGTCAACTTGCAAAGCTTGTCGTCAACCATATGGGGTTAGTTCTTCACTTCCTAGTTCCAGTTTTCTTCTCACTTAATATCATGGGCCTTGTCATGCTAGTATCTAAATGAATTATTTATGTATTTTCTTGATTATTTGTAACAGAGGTCTACTAGTTGCTGAAGGAGAAGCGTTTGGAAAACACTGGATGGAATGTGCTGAAGTTCTAAAAGAGCGCTTACGCTCTGTTATACTCCCAATTGGGATCTTATCTGTTGGCCTCTGTGTCCATCGTGCCTTACTGTTTAAAGTACACCTCAATACTTAGTGGTTAATCCATGTTTACTTCAATCAACCTTTGGCTGTTTAGGATCCTATCACCCTATTTATGTATGCTGTACTTTTAAAAAGAAAATGCAGATCCTAAAGGTCTCTTTGGTTTTTCTTACTAATGAAGTTTTAGATACGTACTTAATAATTAACAATATGCATATTATGTACTTGAGAAAATGATACACGTATCCTTTTTTATATCCTAGAGATGTCTACAAAAGATCTGACACAATGAAGTTGGGATTCTGTAGGTGCTAGCGGACTCAATCAACTTACCATGCCGTGTTGCTAAAGGCTGCAAGTATTGCAGAAAGGAAGTTGCTTCTTCATGTCTTGTGCAAGTTGGCAATGATAGGTATACACTGTGACTGTATAGACAGTTTGTTGAACATTATATTTCTGAATCTGCGTACTATGTGGGGAAGTTAAGCTGTGAAGCATGAGAAATATTGAAATTTGACTCCTGCGATGAACTTCACATTTGCTAACAGGGAGCTTAGGAACTTGGAATTTAAAACTTAGTCTGCAAGATCAATGCTCTATGTCATCTATCAAGTTGAGCTCTTTAAGATGCAAACAGCTATTCAGAAGTAGGAAGTTATGGCCTATTAACTGGCATTTGATGTGGTAGTTAGACTTTAGAGTTGGTATCAGTATGGCAGACCAGTACCTAAATGTAGTAGGGATTTCTGAACTGATATGCATGCTTTTGCAGGGAATACTTGGTTAATTTGTTTGATGATCCAGGAGCATTGAGTAACCCAGATTCATCGATTGATTGCGCTTCGTCAATCTTTATATCTTCGCCATTATCTCATCCAAAGTTTAGACCCATCCAAAGAGCTGATAACTTTAGGATGTTGGCCAATATCTATTTATTTCAGTGCCAGCCACCTGATCGCGTATTTGAACATTCTCCTTCAGGTGATTCTTGCTGTTACCTGATGAATCTCTCTTTCTAATAATTTTCTTACAAGTGACTGCTTGTGGATCATTATATCTTTTTTTCTTTAATTAAAGAGCATGCCGTGTTATATTGCATATTTCTTTATGAATTTTTTTCAGTTTCCCCATCCCATTGCTTTTAGAAGTTTGAGATGCAATGTACTTGTCATCTGCCTGCAAATTTTAAAACTATTGTTTGCACGATTAGCTCTAAAGAATTGGATGTATATTGATGACTTTAATTTTAAAACCCCTGTACAATGCTGGTTGTTTGACAAATGCCCTCAGTGTGAACAGGGTTATTACCACTATTAATATTCCTTTTTAGGATTCATTGTTCAAATGGTTAACTCACAGAAGCTCTTGATTTCACCAAGACAGACGATAATGATGGTCAACATGACAAGATTTGTTCAGGGCTTGGTAATGACAAGAACAACCTTCAGCATACTTCAAGCAGACCTCTGGTAAGAAAGGTTGGTTGGAAGATCAAGGACATCACATCTTTTTCACATCTCAATAATTTGAATTCAGAACAAGTGGTTAAGGGTCCAACTTTCCCATCTCCATTACATGTCTTCCATAATCCAAAGCAAGATGGAACAAATATCCTGCCATCCCTGGAAAGAAATCAGCTGGGTGCAAGTAAATCAAGTGGTGAACTACATCTTGAAGAGGAAGATTTTGAAATCCAATGGAGTGAGCTTGATTTGAAAGAAAACATTGGGGCAGGTGTTTTTCTTACTTCACTTTGAGGACAATAACATGTGTTTATTGCTCTCCATTGAAGTTTTTTAATTTTCATAGAGAAGGGCATTAACAAATGCTTCTCAGGTTCATTTGGAATTGTCCATCGTGCTGATTGGCGTGGTTCGGTAAGTTTTCTTTCATTAATCTGTCTTATTTTTTATTTCTATTCTGGTAAATATGAAGTATCTATTAGAAACTCTATCAGTTAGCTGATGTCTTTTTTTCATTGGCACATTCTTTTTTTTCTTTTTTAATGCTAAGCATGTAACAGGAGGTGGCTGTCAAAATTCTTCTGGAGCAAGACTTTGATGCAGAGCGATTCAGGGAATTTCTAAGTGAGGTATAAATAAACTAGTATAATTTTTCCAAAGGATCAGATGCAGCTAAAAATTATAAATATCAAAATATTTCCTTTTATGGTAAATATTGACTGCATATGCTTTTCTTGACAATGTTTCTCTGAATTAAATTTACTTGTACCGAATTTGTTGCCAGGTAGCTATCATGAAACGCCTGCGACATCCAAACATTGTCCTTTTTATGGGTGCCGTTACTCAGCCCCCTAACTTGTCCATAGTTACAGAATATTTATCAAGGTATTGAAAGTTTATAAGATGAAGTGGTAGATGTCTCTCCTTTAAGTGCTTAACAAAGATTACTTCCTATCAGTGTAATCACAAATTTTGTGATCAAATGTTAAAACATAAAGTTTATTTGACAGGAATGGATTTGTGCATTCTCTGTTATTGTGAATAGTATAGGTATCAATCATTTTAAAGACACAAGATAGTATGGAAATCTTGTAGCAATGCGTTTCTTTACACATGTAACCATTTATCTCTAATGATTGGAAGGTCATTATTCCTAACAACTAAACCATAGAAGTAGCACTTGACCAAAGGCCTATCTGGGAAGTCAACTTCAAATGTTTAACTGAATGTTCTTTCTTTATTGCAGAGGCAGCTTGTATAAACTTTTGCATATGGCTGATGTGGGTTTGATGCTTGATGAGAGGTCTCGCTTAAACATGGCATATGATGTGGTACGGGTCTTTTTTTCATAGATTTTTACTGATTTTAATCAAATGAATTGTGGATAACTGCTACCCAAAAATAAAAGAAATGTTGATCCTTAAATGAATTCTTTCATTACAACTTATGAATTCCCTTGCTCACAGGCGAAGGGCATGAACTATCTTCACCTGCTTAGACCACCCATTGTTCACAGAGATTTGAAGTCTCCAAATCTCTTGGTGGACAGTGCATTCACAGTAAAGGTAAGCACCATAAACCATCACACTCAATTAATATTTCTTTCATTTTCAGTATGCTTTCTTTTATTATTAATTTTTAAGTTATTCTTAAAGGATTATATATCCAAGTATAAACCATCAAGTAAGAGCTTAACAACCTAATGTGTGAGAGAGGTGACAAGCACTAAAATAGAAAGTAGAATGCACCACATAACCTTATTGATCTTCTAACCTGGGTGATCCTTTTGCAATGAAGCTGTTGACACTAACAGGGATAGGTATACTGACAAGTGTTTCTCTTGGAATATGACCTGGTCATCCAGGTTTCTGATTTTGGTTTGTCACGTTCAAAAGCAAGGACATATCTCTCATCAAAGACTGCCGCTGGGACTGTAAGTTCGACTTTGATATCGATGTAAATAAACTGTAAGTTTCAGACATTAAGCATTAACTGTTATTGCTTCTTTCTTTAGCCTGAGTGGATGGCGCCAGAAGTTCTGCGCAATGAGCAATCAAATGAGAAATCAGATGTTTATAGCTTTGGTGTAATCTTGTGGGAACTTTCTACTCTGCAACAACCTTGGAGGAACCTAAATCAGGCACAGGTTGATACAAAAGCCATAGATAAGATAATTTAAGATACAAGTGGGGGATATACTTTATTGAAGCATATAAGCTAAACGATTTCATTACTTGGTTTGATGGTATAAATAGGGCTTTCTTAATAATGGTTGTTTTAGCTTGTATTTGACTTAAGGGTAGTTTGGTTGTCACCATTATTGGATATGCTATTCTGATTTTGGTAAGATTTTGTATGGTACATATTTTTAAGCTCATTGATTTCTTTATTTGTCCAGGTAACAAATATAACTTATTGTGATCGTCTATTCTTGTAAAGAAGGAAAAATGGAACAGTATTAAAATCATGGCTATCAGAATGGAAGAAGAGATTCATGAAAGAAATGATCTTTTGTGGACATCACATGGTATTATTCATCAACTGATTAGTCAGTGGTTTCTGTATTTTGCTGCAGGTTGTTGCTAAAGTTGGTTTTAAGGGTGAGAGGCTTGAGATTCCGAGCAATGTCAATCCTATGGTGGCTGCATTGATTGATCTCTGCTTGGCTCAGTAAGTGGACTAATTTATCTCATTATTCCTTTTCACTAAACGTGATAGAAACTAAATGGTTTCACGTCTCACTTCTTCTTCCTTACATTTTAATAACTTGATATGTTCCAGGGATCCCTCTGAACGCCCTCCATTCTCATATATCAAAGAAACTCTGCAGAAACTCATTGATAGTATGTATCCACAACCACGCAATGCATGGGGCCATTGAAATATGGCGGAACACAATCCCCTTTAGGATGTGTTGATTGAGAGTGCGCCATTCTTTTGTTTCCCATCTGATAACTCTTCCAGGTAGGCCTGCATTTCATAGTTCTTAGATGAAAGCTATTTACAATTGTAGCTTGGTCGAGTTACATGTGGCTTACTTGAATGGTGTTTGACCTTTAATTAGGTTAGCATCCCATTGAGTAGCTTTCCATGGTGTCTTTGAGTTGAGATATTATCACCAACTACAAACCATTTCCACTGTGAATCTAAATGTATGTAGCATCAACTGATATACTGATTTGTGTCAGAATTAGTTCAAATGGCATTAACACTTGATGTCGCCGGCACAAGTTTGAATCTATTTTATGGTTCTCACTTAGTCGATGAAAAAAGCCATGTTAGCAAGCATCTTAACCAAGCCATTCCCTTTCATTCACTACATGGCAACTAGCATGCAACCATCCACTCCCGCTTCCAACTGAGGCCTATTAGAGAAACATTCTCGTCGTGTCTATTGTTTACTGTTCCTCTTCCGTTCTCTGCTTTTATATAAATTCTGATAGTGATAATCCTTTTTGAAACTGCAGATAAATTTCATCTTTTATCCGGATGCTTGAGGCTACCTAAGTACATGCGAGGCCAATAATTGTAAATAGCAAGTATGATCTAACAACTTTTGTGGAAGTACCATACATGTCTTCCAACCTTTATCCGGAAGTTCCAAGAGTGGATTAGTTACTTGGTTCATAGCTGAGATGAGGTTCTATCCGCTGACCAGTTGCTTCCTTGCCATGCCTATTTGGTCCACCAGATTGTTGTACATTTTCTCTCTATTGTAAAGTCTTACGGGTCTCTCTGATGATTGGATCGGGCATGAACTTTTAAGCACGGAGGCTGTTGTGTGGAGCTTTTTATCACACTGTACCTCTAGCCAGGGCGGTTGCCTTTAGACTTTGGATACGGACTAAATGCCTCACTAATTGTTTATAACTATACATCAGAACTCCTGTGACATGTTTGAAGAGTGACCACTATCAATGGAGTATATATGATATATCCATCTACTTTTCGTTTTCGTTTCATCTTTTAAAATTGTGACAACTCCAACTGGAACATGTTCGAGAATAGAACGTACTTAACCCACTTTTTCTTTTTTTTAAAAAAAATTACTGAAGTTAATAGAAATGTTGTGGAATTCATGAGTATCTGAACGTTAAAAATTTAACATAATTACCTGTAAAGTTAGGACGCGTTAATTCCCTTTGTTTCATCTAATTGGCTCAAGTTGTAGCTACTGATTATTGTCTATATGCATAATTATCTCAAGAAAGGAAACAATCACACAATACACTGTTTTTAAAGAAGAGTAATGAGAATGAAAATAAGGAGAGCAGCAATGGAGGAGTACTTGAGAGCAGCAACCAGAATGGCCAAGGAGACAATGAAGAGCTGCCACAGAACTTGAACACTTGCCCACGTCAGCAAACCTGTCAATCCAACGGCCAGGATGTTATCAGGATCTGGGTCCACAAATAACTCGACCCATCTCAGATTAAACAGCGGCCTTCCATCATCCTTCCCCGTATCATTATCGCCGCCGTCACCGTTGCCGTTATTATTAACCGGGTTATCTTCCTTTTCTTGTTGTTCCGTTCCACTGGGTTCTTTGCGTATTCCGTTGTTGTTGTCGTTCTGCGCTAAAAGAACTAACCTTGACTGGGGTTTGCGGATATTCAGTTGAGTTTTGACAAGAAGAATCGACGGGTGGAGGGAATTCGTTGAGTAGGGAGGAGAAAATGGCCTTGGAATCCTTGGGATTGTAGGGTTGACGAGAGATTTGAGGGTTAACATTGTTTACTGTGGCATATCTCAAGTATGAGTTTACCCGTGCAGCCAGGAAGACAACACACATATTAAACTGAAAAATGAAACAAAAAAGGGAACACTGAATCAAAATAATGGGACGACCACAGTGGGAGTCGAACCCACGACCTTTTGATCCGAAGTCAAACGCGCTAATCCACTGCGCTATGCGGTCAGATTATAAACCCTAGCTCGGGTAGGCTTATTTCATCACGTACTTGTTTTTTTAATTGTCCATCCTCCCCCGGCTAAAAATTCGAAGAGATTAATGTCCGCCAATTAAATGTTACGTAAATGCTGGTATAATATTATTTTTATATTTTTAAATAAAAAGTAGGCTTTATCTTATCATTATATAATTATTTTTAAAAAAATTTGTATTCAGTATGTTTTACTTGTCATATATTTGACTTTTATTTTAAAAAATAAAAATAATAATAGTTCGTACCTTCTCTGTCTTCAGTGAAAATGTCCCATTTCATCAAAATAATTCAATCACTGCGATAAATAATCATAACACTCTATATTTCCTTTAAGTTTGGACTTCAAAAAATTGTTAAATTCCGCCAGTTGTAAAGAAATAATAAAACAATCTCTAGATCAGCTCGTAGCATATGAGCTCCAAATTAGTTGAAGAGAATCTTTTATGGGGCAAGATGAGCCTCAGCCGTCCGATTAAATGATCTGAACCGAGAGATTGGGGGGTGCAAAAGGGTAAGCAGGAAAATTTCGCAATAATAGGTAGCAAAAAGAGGCCCCCCTTTACCACTCTCATCAGAAGTCAGAATAATGAAACCTACACATCCCCATCATCGGTCGTCCATTCCAAAGCTGGGCTCCACCAATTGATCATTCCGTACGATTTCATAGTTTGGCGTGTGAGATACAGCTGTGAATCGCAAGGGGAAGTAGACCCACATTCCCTTTTGGGCAAAGACAAACTTCCCTTCCCTCTTTAGGGTCCCTCCAGGCAATCGAGCTCCAGCCCCACTCCTTTTTCCTGTCTAATTACAGGTTAATACCCACTTTGGTTACATTATTATACTTTTTAAGTCTTTAATCATTCATTTTATGTAATAAGTGCTGGACTTGGTTGCCATTATTTATTCCTTACTGTCCCTTTCTTTAAAGAAAATACGAGTATTCAATTCATTAGCCTTATAACTTAACAGAAATAAGATCTCAAAAGCCAAGAGTTAGAAATAAGTAGTGTAATTGTGGGAGGATGGTAATGCTATATTGCTAGCTAGCAAAGCAAAAGGAGAGGGTCACTTCTCATTCAACACGAGGAAAGGGATTGGGTCAGCAACGTCTGGATCAAGTAATCAGAGCTGATCGCTGACAAAGTGTGTCTCAGGGAAACTCCTCTTGCGATCCCTTTCTTCATTTCTTCTCAATTTCCATGTCACTTACGTACATGGGAAACACTGGACATGCACTAGACACTGCTATCTTATATATGCAGCTCCAACCCAATATCAATATCATTTTTTTTAACTTCCAAGTTTGATCTTTGTAAGCCTTGTAACTTATTGTTATATATGATTGTAGTATCATGGTATGGTTCCAGAGAACGGAGATTTGTCATGACTACAATTGCCATTATAAGTTAAATAACTTGCAATCATCATTGGTTGTAGCTTAACTTTATTGAAACATAAGTCTAAACTTTTAATATTTCATTGAGGATATCATATATTAAAGCAGTTTTGGTGCTTATTTTGTGGTTTGACATTATAATAAAAAGAAAACATCTTTCGTCGCAGACAAAAAGTGATTATATATGTATAGAGGAAAGAATATATTCTCGACAATGTAAAGGTAAACTCCAGCAACAATTAATGATGCTCCTCCATATCATAAGGATTAGTTGGACGCCATACAGATGCATAGTTAACTTACTTCTTGTTATCTTAGCTATGCTCCGAGTGAAGGAGCATATACCTATGTTCGTATAGCTGGTGCATGGCTTCTTACAAAGTGGAATCTGGGCTATGAGTGTTTTCACAGGAGACGGGACTTACGGAGAGAGTTTCATTCGACCAAGTTGTTTACACTAATTCGGCGAATGACGGTAAATTAAACTGGACCCAAGAAGGAAGAACAGGTACCGTTAATTCGAACAAAATAACGTTGGAGTAACTTAGGCAATCATTAGAAGGATCAAACGACAACACGGCTTTCACCTACTGTCTAATTAGAGAGAGCAACAGCCACCACCTTTTTTAGACTTGGCATTAGCCTAAGCCTTAGGCCATCCAAATCCAATAAGGACAGGATCAGCAGGAAACCAAAACTCGGTCGGTGAAAAGGTGAAAAAAAAAAGAAGAAAAATCACTGTACATGCGTCATCTAATCAGTGCTGACCCTTATTAACCTTCCTCGTGTAATGCTTTCCCATTTGTCTGCCTCTCATTGGTCCTTCACGCCTACGTATGTTCTTACACATACCCTAATCTAATCTCTCTCTCTGTACCTGTAAGAGAGAGAGTTTGACATAGTGATGATAGAGTGATGAAAGTTGCGGTAGACTCGGATCCTGTCTCCTGAAGAACAAAGTTCCTCCTTGGTCCAATTCATATATGTTTTTCTCTTTTTATTTCAATTTTCAACCCAAAACACGCATAAATAGTCATAACCTCTCTCTCTCTCTCTCTATCTATATCTATCTATATATCTTTGATCTACAAAACGTAGCCGTAAGAGAGACCTAGAAATGGGTGACCACCAGTACGGCTTTTCGGATCTTCGGCAACTGGTGGCCGGAAGAACCCATTTTCAGGGAAACCCACAAGCCGCAGAACCAATCTTTGGTAATCTTGCACCACAAAGGCATCACCACTATGACTCCATCATGGTTGGCGAAGTTGTGTTACCTAGTGGCTTTGTCAAGCTTGGTCATGATCATTACTGCACTAATTTTACTACAGCTACTACCACCACGACAACAACTATAAGTGGTGGTACCGTTGGTACCAGTAGTCCATCACGAGCTGGTTTACTCTATGGAGCAGAAATGGATAGTAGCGGATGGATGGGAAGTAATGATGGCAATAATAGTAGATGGCCGAGGCAAGAGACCCTCACTCTTCTTGAGATCAGATCTAGGCTTGATTCCAGGTTCAAGGAGGCCAATCAAAAAGGTCCACTTTGGGATGAGGTTTCTAGGTACATTTCCACTCGATTATTGCACGAAAACCATCAGTGTATTTCGTTCTTGTTTTTCCTATAATGACTCGCTTCTACTTCTTGCATATGCGTCATGAATAGCAAAACCCTAATTGGTCATTTGAGATTTGATATAAAAATTCTCTCTTTCTCTCTCACTCGCTTCTTTCGTACAACTGAGTCGATCCGCATGTTTAGTTTTTCGGAGTTTAATGCTTGAAAATTACAAAAGCATCCAACTGAATCAACAAAGAGACTCGGGTGTTCTTTTTCTTCTGGCCATTTATTGCCTTAATTCTGTGCAAAAGTAATTGTTCCCATAAATGACCATTAGCCACTTACTGTTTTTCTGTGATGGAATAATTTGATTTTCCCACCAAGTTCTCTCCATAACCACATCTCTTGCGTTCTCTAAGGTTACCACCCTAGCAACAAACTTGGCATCTTGAAATTAATAAAGCTATGTCTTTGATGTAACCGATAAAGGAATGCTCTTTTTCTCAAATTTGTGGTGCTTTCAGTCCAAAAGCCTTGATCAAGGAGGAAGAAACAAAGATAACTGATAATGGAACTACACCATGAGGACGCACTTTAGTTTCAACCTCGCGTAGACCATCATACTATCTTCTACAGGATCCACGTTATGGGAACTTAAATATAAAATGCATTTGCAAGTCAGCTTTTAGTGCTCAAGTGGTTGTTGACATTTGAGTTACAGTTTGCTTTGAAATAATGGGCAACATATTGAATTTATTTCATTATATTAGTTTTTTCCTCCTAACTTTGGCTTTCTCTCTTGATATAGGATTATGGCTGAGGAACATGGTTACCAGAGGAGTGGCAGAAAGTGTAAAGAGAAATTCGAGAACTTGTACAAATACTATAAGAAAACCAAGGAAGGTAAAGCTGGAAGACAAGATGGTAAACACTATAGGTTCTTTCGCCAACTTGAAGCCCTCTATGGAGAAACCGGCAATCCAGCTTCTACCTCAGAAACCAATTTTGTTAACAACCCTCTCCATCTCCAAGCACGAAGCAGCACAATCAACCAAGAAAGTCAAGAGCTTTTGCAGGAAAACAAGCTCAGCGAGAGTCTAAGTTTCTCCAACACGACTGAATTTGAGACATCGTCTTCGGAGAACAATGATGATGATCTTTCTGCTATTGCTTCCATGATGAACAGGTCGAAGAATCGCAAACAGAAGGGGACAAATGAGAGTCAAAGTTACGATATGACTAAGAAGCCGTGGAAAGCAAAAGTGAAGAACTTTGTGGACTCACAAATGAGGAAGCTATTTGAGACACAAGAGGCTTGGATGGAGAGAATGCTCAAGACCATTGAGGATAGGGAAAATGAGAGAACGTCAAGAGAAGAAGAGTGGATGAGGAAGGAAGTGGCTCGATTTGATAGGGAGCACGAATTCTGGGCCAAAGAGAGACAATGGTTCGAAGCTAGAGATGCTGCCCTAATGAAGACCTTGAAAAAGCATACGGGAAAAGATCTACAGCTGTCACTTTCCATGGACCAATTTGCAGTATCAAGCTACAGCAAGAGTCAAGAGACTAGTACTAAGAAAACTAGCGATGGTGATGAGACTACTAACATTAGATGGACTGAACCCGAGATTATAAGTATAATACAGTTGAGAACCGCCATGGAACCAAAATTTCAGGACAGAGGGTATTCAAGAGAAGGTTTGTGGGAGGAGATAGCTGCATATATGGGAAGTCTGGGGTATCATCGAAGTGTGAATGAGTGCAAGGAGAAATGGGAGACTATGAATATCTACTTCAACATGACAGAAGAGTGTAACAAGAAGCGCAGAGAGGATATGAAAACTGACAATTTATTTGGGGAACTTGAGAGCTATACTGGTCAAGAACTTGAGAAACAAAGACTTGAGAGCACTAACAATTCGTCTTTTGATCATCGTCCTGGTAGCTTCCAAGTTGGTAGGAATGAAGGAGAGACTTGTGGGAAAAGTGTGGTTTGAAGCTGGCTAATAAGGAGAAGGACATGCATACTTAGCTGAACTAATTAACACATGCAAAGATGATATGAAATGCTTCTCATTTGTTGGTGTGTAGATGTAACTTGTGGAGAAGGTAACACTTACTGCGGTATCAGTTTTTGACCATCGGGTTGGGGTCTGTTTGAATGTGTAAGTACAACTGACTGGGAGTTGTCGTCATCAAAACTAAAAACCCTTCCACAGTGGTAACAATAAAAGGAAAAAAAGGCCGAGCTTTTCTTCAAAAACAGTACCGAGAGATGGATTTGGGCTTTTGATTTAAAAGTAGCTGATTTTGATTCTTCTTGGACTTCGTCAACAAATTCTTTTCATCAACACATGAATGAATTAATGTTATTGGGACACAAATTTTAATTTCAATTACGAGCTTTCTTGCGTCTATGTTTAAAAGGTTGGGCCAAAAGTATATTTTAAACCCTAACGTTTATATTAAAATTTAAGTTAAATTTTAACATTTTAAAATATTCGAGTTAAGTCTTAATATTTATAAAACGTTCAAAATAACTCTTATAAAGATAAAAAATTTAACAGAAGTTACCCTTCATCAATTTAATGTCATCGTTCATTTACTTTGGGAAGTTGATAAATTTGTCACCTAACTACAAAAGCCAAGAAGCCAAAAAGTCTTAAAAGAT
>JAOQMM010000173.1:12384289-12400781 GCA_027563515.1 Erythroxylum platyclados | reverse complement strand
CGTCTCGTCGAAGATTTCCGCCAATGCGCACCAACGCATGCCAATGCTTGACATTGCCCCACTTTGTCCTTGCCTCCACGCAAGTCCTTGCCTTATTCCGTAGTTCCGCGTGCCGAACATTGGTCAAGGCTTGCCAATGCCCGCATGAATCCGCACTTTAGAATTTAGGAGTCTAACACTAGCTATCTTTGGATATATTAAACATATTCATTCTAAGCATATAAACTAACGCTTCATGTCCACAAATTATAAAATTAATTAATTAACCTTTGGATAATCCTAAAATATTTTATAATTAGTGAACTTCAAATACTCATGAATTTATTATATCATTTTTCTTAATAAGTATCCATAAATCTGAGTAATTGAATTAAAATATTTCATAAATTAATATTCATTAAACATTACAGTTTGGCCACTTTGTTGACGAACAAACTTCATAAATATGAATATTAAAGTTATGCATATGCTTCAATAAATCACACTGTAATTAGCAACATTCATACCCACTTACATCATCTAAAAATATCAATAATAATAAAATAATAAAAATTCTAGCGCCTCAAAGGTAATGCTTCATATTATACGCATGACACAAATCTGTGAATATTCCGGTCCAAAATCTCAATACATACACGGAAGTCGAGATTATATAAACTTATCTTCTTTATCTCTCTTTATAAAGTCATATACGAAAACAAAACATCCTAAATAAACAATTTATTATTTATATACAGATATATGTAAGGCAGGGAAACACGAAACGCAAGATTATATAAATCCTTCATTTTCCAGTCAAAGTCATCTCGATGCTTATCTCTATATATATGCAAAATTGTGAAAAACAAAATACCGTAAACATATATATGTATTCAATTTCATGAATACCGTGTATACAATCTATGGATCAGTAATCGTTTCTCATGAATCCAAGATTATCTGCATATTCACAGCAAAACCAAAACAAAGTAAATACTGTGGGTCCCGTTGCTTTTTTTTTTTTAAATGGTCAAACTTTTCTCTCTTTCGAAGAACCCATGCTTTGCACGGCAAAATCAAAGAAATAGCAAATACTGTGGATCCCACCTCCTTTATTGCTTTTTTAAAATCATAATTGATTGCCGTCTTTATCTATTTGTTTATTACTGAAAAACACAAGAAATGTTTATTACTGAAATGTTAAAAAAATAAAATCTATTTTTTAAACATTATCTTACTTAGTCAACATTATCCAATCAGATTTAGTATTTAAAATTATTACAACCATAATTATTTAATTAGCCACATATTAAATATATAAGTTTTACAAACCTTTGTTTAAGTAATCTGTGAAAAGGCTAAAAAGAAATGGTACTAGCTAGAGGAAACATGTATCATAACTTACATTTATTGGAAGAAAGATTGAATGGTAAACATTTGAGGGTACAGATTATGAGCCAAGAAGACACGTCTCATTTAAGCGTTGGGAACAAAAGTGCCTACGTAGCCGATCCCTGCAATGAAGAAGGCCAAAGATTGGAGAAAGAGGAATATGAAATAGCTGTTCTTTCCAAATGCAAAATCTTGGCAACCGCAGAAGAAAAGGTAGCCTCCAACACCAAGCTCTAGTAAATGGAGTCTGTAATAAGCACCAACAAAGAGACATTCATCAGCTACATAAATTTATCTTACAGAGAAAAAAATTTCTGTCGACATTGGTTTATACCACATGCATAATGGTTTTTACTTCCTAATCCGTAAATTTCTTAAAAATTCCTTGAGTATCAATTTTTATTAAAACAATACCATAATCTTCAATTCCAATATAATTACTAGACGGGTAGTTTCTGAAGTGTACCTTTCTCCTATCTTGAGCCGAGACTTCCTAGGAGTTTTGGCAGTGAACTTTGTCTTAAGAGCATCACCTAATTTTTCAGTGACAACCCACTCATTCACTCCCCCTGCCTCCAGCAGTCCTATAAATGTCGCCTTAGTTCGATGGAGAGACATAACATTCTCAAACAGGACCCAGAATATCAGCAAGTGGAAAGATCTACAGAATGTGACATGCTGATATCAGAAGGCAGAATTTGGAGTTTTGGCTGGTACTAAATATGAATACAAATGCAACAATAAAAGGAATAGGGAGAGGAAAACCTTGGAGTTCCAACTGCATTAAGGATTGTAATAATGGAAGGAATATAGATGGCTCCCCACTTGGGGACTTCTACTTCAGGAACCAAAACAGTTGCCGGTAAAACAACGCAGTAAAAGGTAAATGTGAGAATATGAGCCACGATTTTTCTAACGAAGAAGAAACTGTAGATGACATAAAACTTCTTCCAAGCTGACACTTTCTGGAGAAAAATGAGAGTCAAACGTGGATGTTGATAAATTTTTGGTCTCATAAATATCTCGATTATAAGCAGACGGAAGCAGGAAACAAGCGTATATAGGCAGGCACCTTGTTCTTTGCTATCTCTGTTGCCATTTTCTTGAAGAGATTTGCAGGGCCGCAAGACCACCGATGCTGCTGATACCTATAGGCTTTAAAAGTACTGGGTAGTTCATTTTTCACCTAAGGTACAGAAGAAACCAAAGTTCTTATTGATAAGAGTGAAGAATAGTTGGGTATGGTAAAGTGAATTGGGACGTAGAATTCAAAATTAATGTACCTTGAGGTCACCAACATACACAAATTTCCAGCCTTTAAGACTAGCCCGGACAGCCAAATCCATGTCCTCCACCGTGGTCCGATCCTTCCATCCTCCAGCTTCATTCAGTGCTGATATTCTCCACACACCGGCAGTGCCTGCATCGATCACATATAGAGCATGAAATTGAGATGAACTGAGCGAAACACCTTCCAAGCTTTTTGTTACGTACCATTAAAGCCGAAAAATGCATAGGTTGAAGATCCCACTTCTTGCTCCACCTTGAAGTGGTAATCCAATGACATTTCTTGCATCCTTGTCATCAAGCATTCGTCTGCATTAACTACATGATCACCCCGCGAAGCTTCATTAGGTACAAGATAAACACGATGCTTTATGTCACGTCTATGCATCCGATATTTACTATCTGACCAAATATTTCGTTGGGACTTCCCACAAAAGTATAGGCTGAGACTGACTTAGATCTCCTATAAAAATCACCCCACTTGCTGACAAATGAAGAAATGGATTGAATCGAGATTTTGTTGAGGAGAGTTAAACCTATGATCAATTGTGTTCAACCCCTACCCCAACAAGCAACATTTAATAAAATTTTCAAAGCGTGATTAGAAACGACGAATATTGGTCCAAATTGCAACATGAAAATAGGTTTACGAGTCTATATTTGAATTCAGAGAAAGATTCCCTTAGTTGGTGTGTAAGGATGTGCTTGGTTAAGGGGATTGAGAATAAATCTATGAGTATGTAATAAAAAAGGATAGTTGATTATTTGTTATGATTGAATGCACGTGTTTTTCGGTAATCCTTTATATTCTCATATTGGAGAGAAATGACTTTCATTCCTTCGTTAACAGGTAAGTGTCACAGGCGTGACAATTGTGACACACATATTTTCTTTTTTTAATTTTTAATTAAATATAATTTATTAATTTATTAATTTATTAAAATATAATTAACACATAAATAAAATATAACAATTAATTAAAATATAATTAAATGATTAATTTAAATATAATTAATTAATTTAAATATAATTAATTGATTAATTAAAATATAATTAAATGATTAATTAAATAGAATTAATTAGTTAATTATAATATAATTAATTAAAATATAATAAAATTTTATTTCTTAGTATTTTTAACAAACTAATCACTATCAATGATAATGATAATCATTCCTTCCTCTTAATCAATCATCATAATTATAATGATTATATCCATTCTCATTCTTCACTATATACATTTTTATTTTTATTACTATTCTCATCTGAACTAACCGCCTCCATGTAATTAGTTTATGTTAATTACAATAGTCATAAAAACGATCAAATTAATAACTAAATGATTGGCTCCTAATTATGTACACTTGCAGTCGGAATTATGACAAGGACGTGGCATGTAATGAAAACGAAGAATGATTAGAAGATTCATTACCAAATTTCCAGCGAGCTTGAACTAGAGCGATCTGGGGGTTGTGAACGAGAAATGGGACAGTGCGCCAAAGAAAGTCAGGTTCAGGCTGGAAATCGGCATCGAAGATAGCGACATAATCACATTGTTTAACGTAGCTGTGTTTCATGCCCTCTTTAAGTGCACCTGCCTTGTACCCGTTCCTGTTGTCCCTTATCTCGTACCTTATGTTTATACCTTTGCTTGCCCATCTCCGACATTCCGTTTCCACCAAGCTCTGTTTCATAGTTATAAACCAAAAATTAAAGTTAACACCATCTTTAAAGGTATCTCCTATTAAAGATAGTTGTACCAAGAAATTCAACGTACAAAATCATATTAGAAGATCTAACCTTAATGGCAGGGTCTGTTGAGTCATCAAGAACTTGGATGATGATACGATCCGACGGCCACGAGAGTCCACATGCGGCACCAATAGACAATTGGTAAACCTTTTACATTAAACACGTTGAATCAAAACTACTGTAATATGTTCAAGAAATGTAAGATATGGACAACAACATCGACATCTAAGTCATCAAGTACCTCTTTTTCATTGTACATTGGTATTTGTACTAGAACCATAGGATAAGCAGAATCGCCTACCTCAACATCATCCTTTATAGGCTCCCATTTGTATCTCTTCTGTGGTTTTCTCCCAAACAACTTTACGAAAATTATAACAATGCCCATGTATATTCTTTCCATGAACAGCATTATTGACATGGCCAAGCACAATTGCACCAGCAGTTGCAACACAGGCACGATTAGTGGTGCTTTCAGAACTTGCCAAATCAGCCTAAATTGGCCTGTAATCTCATCCTGGAATGTACCAGGAAAAATGCTGGTGGATTGTAAACGATCCATAGGGCAAGGAGAAGTAACTGAAAGTGCACAGGATGTAAATAATGTCAGTACGTGTACATATATATACAAGCACCAGAGGGGCACGTACTTATAAAGGGATTGCCCTTTGCGAAAATATCAAGAATAACTTATGTCTTCTTTTGCTTCCTGACGTGTATTTTCGCTTTCGAGTTACGTTAAGGCAATGTGGGAGAAAGCTAGCTGGAGTGGACTTGGTGTCACCGTGTCAGTGACTAATTATTGAAGCATGTAGTCACTCCATTGCAGAATCAGACCCACTAGAGTGTGTGAACCTGTAAAGATATTGGATCAAAGAAACCAAAGAGAGACCTCCACGGGTGGCTTCGCTATGTATTGAATCAAATGTAAGAGGAACTGTAATTAATCTGTATTGGATTTTCTTGATCTCTCTTCTAATGGATAGTTTACAGAAGAGATGAGAAGAGAGGCCCTTGTGCCAGTACTGCATCAATTATTGCTTATTATATATAAGTAATGTAACCGAATCAAGCAGTTAAGCTCTCACTTTCACATTCTTGGTGTGGTAAAAACCTGAGATTTCGTTTTTGAGCGTAGCATCAATACCTCACCTGGATCCAAAACCATTGACAAAAGACGTCTTAAGAATATAGATTTATTGCTCAACATATAAATATGAAATTTACGATACATATCCTCTTTTCTTATATATAATTAAGCTTACTCCCATAATCAAACTAGACATTTAAGTATTCATCAAAAGTGAGTATCTATATGTACATGTTTACGTTGGGGGTGACAAAATGGATCATAACAGTATCTGAATGCAATTTTCCAGGGACTTGGCCGAAAATTGCAACATGACTTGCCTTTTTCGTTAATCCCTGTTGCTCTGTCCCTAATGCAGAAGAAGTGCTATTGTCATTGGATTTGGACGAAACAATGCAAAATGATTTGGCTATTTCAGTTTCCATTGATCTGTTTCCCTCTCCCTTGATGAATAAGAGCCACTGCCTGCCCCTTTCTCAAGATAGCTTTCTTAGAACGAATATGCTCCTTGAATAATGTCGTTTGTGACACTAGGATCATTACTTCTAGACCTATTAGCCTTCACTTTTGACCAGACACGACTTACGATCCTCTGGTCAACCTCGGAGCCCATTCCATAGGCACTTGACAACCCGTATCTGCATTAATTAATTACCAAGCTTTTAATCACCCGACTTATTTAAGAAATTAAAATAACACTTGAATCAAATCCTTTACTAAGTGATATATTTGGAACGTATAATTCAAATATCCATAGTCCAAGTTTCAAGCTTTTACTTGAGAAACAGTTTCGATTTTCTTGCAAATAAGTTCATACCATAGATGGAGTTGGCCAAGAAGGAAAGGAGAAGTTGTAGAGCTACTCTTTGTGATAACAAGCAAAAGAATAACATGAGCGTGCTGACGTACTTGGATCGATGAAAAGGCAATTTTACCTTCACCCACTTGAGAGAATTAACAAGTGAGGCATCTCTTTTGAGTGCCTCAACGGGGAGATCGAAACAATACGTATTTTGGCAATCAAGCATGAACGTATCATCTAGTGTGTGTCACTGATATCATAATGCCCGTTGACGTAGAAGTAATGGAATTTGCTTACAGTCTTATGTAATCGGCAACACTGTTGGTCCAGTGTGGATGTTCTAAAATGTAATATGTATTCGTCACGTCAAAGTTATGAGAGAATGATGATATTGCCGGTACTACATATACCCCAGGACTTTTTATCAGATCCCATATTACATTTTTTAAGATTTTCTTTTAGAAGATGGAGTTCCAATTTAGAGACGTTTGACAAAAGAAGGTAAATTGACGAATCTCTTTGAAAGAGCCGAGAATGAAAATTTGACAGCTCAACCATGAGATTCTTATAAAAATAGTGATGAATTCCTGTGGTAGGAAGCCCTTCAACATACTTGGAATCCCTGTTCGTTGATGATCAAATAATAATTTCACAGCCCAAGGCTTGAGTGCTTCATCTTTCTTTCAGGCCAACTATAAGACCACATGTCTAAATGCGAAACTTCTTGGTGGTTGAAACTAGATTAGGCTTCATGTTCATCTTGTCTAGGAACTCGGATACTTTTATGTCCCGAAAGGCAACTAAACTCGGGACTGGGTCCATGTGACCTGATAAAAGCTACATGCAGAAAGTTGCTGCCAGCTCATTGATTTTATTTACCTCGTAATTTCAGCTCCAAAGCAAGGAATTTTTTTTTTTTTTTTTAGATTCATTATGTGTTTTGAATGGGCTGAATACCGGTAGCTCTTTTTTAAGCTTATATTACGCCCAGACTATTCTACGTTTGTATCTTATGGGACACTGAAAAATAACTTATTATTACCACTAAGTATTTAATACTATTGCTATCACAAGCAAAGTTACTTGTCGATTAGACAATTTTTTTGTGGCAATGAGATGTTAACAGTTTCTCCAGTGCTCATTAATTATATAAGAACCAGAACATAAGAGAAATATTATATACTGATGTCAATTTGAGGTAAATAATTTAATTATCCTATTTCCATGTGTATATATGTATATGTGTATATATATATATATATATATAGGAAATGAAAAGAATCATATGATCAAGGTCTATCTTAAGTTCGATGTTGCTCTGTATGAAAGAAACAGCAAGGTTTGACATCTAGTTTTGCTATCTTATATATGTATAATCCACCAAAATCATCACAGGAGGGAGAGTAGGAACTATGGCATTGTTGAGGAGAGAACACTGAAGGGGTTTGCTACTGCGCACACAATGTGAATGGGATGGTCAAATACTAGGGGGTTAAGGAAAATCTAGCTCAAAGGGAGAATAATGGATTGAAAAGGAATTTTCTGGAAAAGAAAGAACAGAAACATCATGATTAAACTCAAAAAAAAAAAGCTTCTCCTACCTGTCTATAAACTCACCCTCATTCTTTTAATTACTTTGCGAGGGACATTGGTTGATCTAACGTCATTTTCCGGGCAGCTATTCAGATTGACCCCACCGTTGCCCGCTGAGCAAGTATGCTTTACAATTACAGCTCCAGAATACGCCTGTCAGAAGCATTACTCAAAATACGCCTGTCAGAAGCATTACTCAAAACAACTTGTACAACAAACTTGTAGAGCGATGGGTTAGGATATCGATCATTTTCTCGTTGAAACCACAATGTCATGTTTTGCTTTACTTATTCTTGCGTTCGCAGCAGATCGAAAACCGAGTAATGGGAGTTTTGGGAAAGACGAATATTATTACATTAAGAAAGAAAGGAAATGACATAGGTGATGACAGAAAAGGGATCTCTAGATTAACACTTCTTTCTCAAGGCTAATGTTCCTCGTTGAATAGAACTCACTGAAGTTTATCCACATGATCATTTTTTAAACATTCATCACTATATATTTTTACAGTGCTTCCAGTGGAAAGCACATCAAATCATATCTGGGCCAAATTTGTACTTACCAATTGCTGAGCCCATTGGGGTTAACCCCATAATATTCAGGTCTCATAATGCATTTTCTTCTGACCCACTTGCAAGAACGCCCAAATACTGGCTATATAGGAGCTCTCAAAAACAAAATAACAGACACGTTCAGACATTATGCTGGGAAGAAAAGAAAACGATATTTCTAACCTCATAATGACTCATCTTTGACATAGGACGCTACCTTCTCATATTTTCCTGCACACATTGCTCAAGAAGTTCAATGAAGTTCTAGCAACTGGGCATCTATGGTAGCTTGCCAGCCATGCTTTGTAAGAATCTGAGCTATTCAATGGACAGGGAAAAGGGTGGATAAACGCTAATGGAAGGAAAGCCAGAAACTAATTCCTGCCACAAGAGGGCTGCTCTGAAATAAACTATTGATATCCAAACAAATACCAGGAAAGAGAACCAGGTAAAACTAATTTGGTAAGAACAAAGGACTAATGTCACACAACATGCAAATAATGAAAATCAGTGAATCCACAACCAAACATCAAGCAAAAGTGAATCTTGATAAAGGTGTGCAGGTGGAAAACCTGACCACATTAGGAGTCATGCAATGTACAAACCTTTGAAATCTTTACATTTCAGATAATGCACTTTGATTGGGAGTACAAGGAATACGAGATAATCTACAAATTGGTCCAGAAAGAATATCTTCCAGGGCTGAAGGAGATCCATCGCTCTGGATATTGTTGAAAATCACAGTATTTGGATTTCCAGTAAATGATTGCCTTACTGATTTTAGGGCATTGAAGCGACCATCTTTGTAGAAAGATTCCAATTCATCAACAACCTATATTACAAGTATAAAATCATAAATCTGGAAGAATGAATGTGGAAAAGGATGAATCTTTAAAAGCATTGCAAGAACCTCTTCAATGAATGATGTCATTTTTGGTTTTTTTCCCAAAAAGAAAACAATGACAGAGAATGAATAACTTATACAAGGTGTTACAAAAATTTTGGAAGAATAAAAGTTGATTTTTCCCTTTATCCGCAGCTCTTCATTTTGAAAAACGTCCAGAGTATTCTAAGAGAAGGTCTGTATAAGTCAAAATGCTAAAAGATTACCAAGAAGGAGACTGAAGATATGTCAACGGCCTTCAAGTGAACAAGCTCCAAAAGTCTCTCAGGTGTAGAGACAACAAACTCAGGTTCACATTTCTTCAAACTACAAAGAAGGCAGAAACCTTTTGTGAGAAATATAAAGGAGAACAGATATAATTTCAGCTATTTATCCGCCCAAGCTGAAATAGCTTGTTCACAAAATGCACTCATCCAATGGTTACTGCATATATTCAAATAAATATGCAAACAATCACATGCACAACATTCAGAAATTTATACAAAAAAGGTGAATACGTGTAAGTATAAGCAGTCACACACAGTGAAAAAGGGCAGAAGAGAGTAATTCGGAGAATATGGTCCCAGTTACCCTTGAATCTGATAATCTAAGGATGCACCGGGATGTAAACTGACAGTATGTATGCCAAAAGCTTTCAGAGGTTTGCACACCAGACGCACCTAGTATAATATAGGAGCAAAAGAATGAGAAAACTAAATATGCACACTATTGCATTGCCAACCAAAACAGATGGACATATTTTTTAAAATTATGTAAAGGAAAAAAAAAGAAATAACAAACCTTGGCAGCTTTTTCTTGGGATGGGACAAGGAAAAGAAGAAATGGAGTGGCAAATGATAATCCTTGTTTCTCCTTTCTTGCTATAGTATCAGCTGCAGTAGAAACCATCCATGCGATTTGTTTGATTGTACAAGAAGATCCACTTGTCTCCAGTAAATCTCCTCCAGTTGAGTAACATTGCAAGAAATCCACACCCCATGGTTCAGCATACAGAGGCCTATATTCCTCCTCACTATAGTTTCCCTCACCCCGCAATTCCTTTTCTATCTCATTCAAGCACCTAATAAGAAACCTCGACGGGTAATCCAAGATTTCAGAGGCCTTTCTTTGTTGATCTCTTCCACCATTCTTTCCGTTCAGTGGAGTATCTGTGCTTCCCGAATCAACAGGGTTCTTAAAGCCTGTTTTATGCTCAACCCTCGAATTCATAGCCTTGTTATCTTTATGCTCTAGGTGATTCATCCCTCCCTCATTTCCACTAACAAATTCTTTCCTTGGAACAATTGTTTTTCCCTTCACATTCACCTTTCCATTCACTGGGATCTTAGCATTCTTTTTCGAGTCACTCCCTCTAAAATCTTTTTTACCATGCGTATCATTAAACGGATCCTCTGGAGTGGGAAGGCTGAAGCACATCCCCTGTTCATCACATGTAAACAGATGCTAAGCACCTTTCCATCTTAGGCTAACAAAGCTCGGAAACCACAACAGTAACCGTACATGTAGACAAATCAAGGAAAAAGAAAAGGAAAACAAAAGCCATCTTCTTCACCTCAAATTCTCTTAAATTCAAAATTCTTATCATCTATACCCTCACTCACGATTAAAAATACAGACAAAATCAGATAAAGACATGGGAAAGAGGCTGTCTCTTAGTAGAACTCGTAAAGAAAACGAATTGCCAAAAAAGCGCAACGGTTAAATTTGTTTCTTTTATTTATGGTATAGGTATACCTGGCACTTGCGGCGTTTTCCAGACAGACGACGCTTCTTGGCGGCGATAATGGAAGCAACACGAGCAGACACACTCGATTTGTCCTGGTTCATTCTCTTTCTTCTCGCTTTGTTCTTCTTCCTGGTCACTGCATCTTCTCCTTTTGCCATTATCAACTTCAAAGTTCAACTGTTTTTCACCAACACCAACACCAACACAGAGGGGTTTCTGGACTGGAAACACTGAGTCGGCGGGTTTAGCAGGCTGCAAAGGCAAAGCAAACAGCAAGAAAGGTGTTGAGCCTCTTATGGACATTTTGCAAACAATGGGCAGAGTGGTCATTGAAGACATGCTAGGCTTCAATTGCAATACTTAGGGCTTGCTAAGGTTTTAATTTTGTTATGTTTGGGTGATTTCAAGTTTCCTCATTTGGGCCTTCTTGGACTATCTTAGGTCGGAGTGAGTCGTATTTGAGGTTTGACTTTCGGCAGGCCCACATCAGCTTACAAATTTCTTCATGTCTTTCAGAAAAGAGGCAAAAGTGTAAATTCGACGTTAATATTTATTTTTATCAAAATATAAGTTGAACTCAATCATTTTTAAGTATTTAAAATAAAATTTAACGTTAATAAGATATTCAATATAAATATTAAGTGAACAAAAAATTATATATACTTAATTTCTTGTTTGTTATATGTCTTGTCAGCGCTAATTTGATATATATTTTATATTTTTAATTTGATACCTAAGTCATACTATGTCATGAGGATGCCACGTACTAGAAGGACTCAAATGTCATATTTAAGTTTTTTATTTTTATTTTAAAATCTTAACAAGAATTAATTTAATTACAACTAACTCTAACTAACTAATTAACTTAATTATAATTTAATTTAACTTAAATTCTCTAAAAATTGAGAAAATATATTAAGATTCATCATTCCCTTAAGTTTGGCATCCTCTCCTTCATTTAAGAGATATCTTTAGCTATCTAAATGTTGTAGTGACTACTCTTATAGGTTTCTAGTCAAAGTTGAATGACTGAGTTAAAATATTTTTTATTAGGCAAAAGGTCTAATTTGCTCCCCAACATATTGTAAAATGTCTAAGTTAGTCTATGTTGTCATTATGGTACGAATTCACCCCTTAACACCTACAAAATAGATCAAATTTTCTTAAAAAGACAAAAATAAAAGATCGCAAACTCCAGAACTCTATGAATTTCATTGGTAAAAGTTGGAATTTTGGTTATAACCATGTGAGTCACAATAATGGTTGGATAGTATAAGCATACAATAGGCAGAAGATTAATGTAATCTTGCACTTCAGTTTTAATGAGTTTGTTCATTTGAAATGTAGTCTTGTTAATTCAAACTCATAATTTGATGTTTTCATTGTCTATGCTTCCAATTTTGAATTCTAAAAGGTTAAACTTAGGGAAGATCTTGCAAATATCAATAACATAATGACAGATCCCTGGATCATAGCAAGTGATTTTAACTATGTTCTTTTTCCCTCTGAGGCTCATGAGTTGTTTGGTTGACTAGAATCACCATTTTATTCCTAATCTATTCTTGATAATAGATTATTTTCTTGTTTGATTGAAAAAAACATACAGAATATATAATATAAGTGTTTACTTATTCCTTGAGTTTGGGGAATAAGTAAACTCATCCTCCTCCTATCTTTATTTATTCCAAGTGGGTTGGGAATAAAAATGAGGACTTGTTGGAGAAAAATATCCTCAAGGAATCCACATAATTACTTAGCTATAAAAATATAATAATAATAATAATAATGTAGTTAGTGGTCCTTAATGGATATTTTGGTCTTTTTATTAGTTATTCCTTTGTCATTTCAAATTTATGTTTTCAAACCAAACATTGACATTACATATCTTTAGAAATTCTTAAGAATAAAGCAAATTAAATAATACAAAGTATATTCTATTCTTAAAGAATGACCATTCTATTCCTTATCTATTCTTAGAAGTGAACCAAATGCCCTGTCAAGGTGATAGGGTTAACATTTCCAACTTGGGCAGAGAGATGGAAAGGATAACCATCAGGCTAAAAGTCACAGGTCAAAAATAAGCTGGGAACCTTTTTACCTGGAGTAATAAACAAAAGGTGTTGCTTTTATAAGGAAGAATGAGACAGAATCTTGTCTAACCAAAGCTAGTTGAGATGCTTTCCTAACTCACATATTCTGGTTGAAACTCAACTATGCTTAAATCATTCTTATTTGGAAATTTAGGACTTTACCCCATCTAGAATTGCCAATGCTCCTTTCAGGTTCTTTAACTTTCTAACTAAAAGGGAGGGATTCTTGGAGGTTATTACTAAAGCTTGGGGAAGCTATGTATCTGGTTTTAAATCCTACTAGCTTATGAGAAAAATTAAGTTTCTTAAAACCAAAATTAAACAATTTTCCAAGTCATGGGGTCTTCTAACAGAAAGGAGATTACAAATTACAAAAGAGGAGTTTAGAGTGATCCAGAATGCCTGCTATATTGATCCTAACAATCAAGAATTACAATATAGAGAAATCAGGAAACTAGAGGAGTATAACTTGGTATTGCTTAATCACAACTCTATGCTTATACAAAAGGCTAGGTATATGTGAATTAAGAAAGGTGACTCCAACTCTAAATTCTTCCATAATTCGATCATGGTAAGAAGGAACTCAAACAAAATTTTCTGTTTATTTGATCATAATGATTAATTGGTTACTAATAAGGTATATTGATTAAAAGAATGGTGACTAACCAGTATCTTGAGCTGTTAGCTTTAGATTTCACTCTAAAATAAGACTAACACTAGTCTTAAATGTGTAAAAGACATCAATTCTTAGACAAAGATTATGAAGATTTGAAATTCTTCAAGTTCAAGTTATCTAAAACTCTATTTTTGCAATGTTATCTATAAATACTTGTATTAAAATTAATTTAAGGACTTCTAGTATAGTTATATTAGACTTTTGTTAGACTTCTCTTAGCTAGATAGCTAAACTTAAGAAACGTTAAAGGGTGGGAGGAGACTTCTCTTATATTTTGTCTTGGACGTCTTTCTAGCTTTTTTCATAGTTTTGTCCTTAACTCTTTCTTTTACTCTTTCTTCCATAATGAGACTTGGCTATTTATGTTTAGTAGCTAAAAACCTTGTTTAAGGTTAGGGATGTAGCTTATAAGGATTTATTCAATTATTTATACATTTTTTGATCATTTAATTTGTTGATTTTATTCTCTTTATCTTAATTATTGGATTTGTGATTGGTTGTCATAAATTCATCCTTAAGAATTGTATGATGGACTGACAGGTGAAGTACGATCTGTCTACTAGGAGAATAAACAATTTATGACTAAAGAATATATTATCTTAGACTTTAGTGATAACTATATAGATTATATATGCTTAATGAGTTTGATTAGGTTAAATTGCACATCAACAAATGATAGTTACTTAGTTGATTAGGTTAAATTGCACATCAACAAATGATAGTTACTTAGTTAAATATACATGTTTGCCTCGATAAAGGATATAGATATATATATTAGGTTAATTATTATTTTAACCTAAATAAACAACTATGTATGATAATTCATTATCTATATAAGTGAACCTTGAATCCCTAAGATTTGTTTTATTGATTTCTTTTCATTAATTATTTGCTTTGTTTTAATTAATTTATTAGTTTAATCATCTTTAATCAACTCTTTTGTTTTACTTATTTTGTTTGACTAGCTATGATTAATAGATATAGTGCTAGTTCTCTACGGGATTGATACAATGGAATATCTCTAGTTTTAGTTAGCTATCTATAATTGACTATGTGCACTTGAAGATTAGAATAGTAGATCAAATTTAGCGCCATTACCAAAAAAGCTAGTTTTTGTTATTTTTGTAAATCTTAGTTTGTTTTTTATTTTATTTCACATTCTAGTATGCATGACTAATCATAAATTGGTCCAGAAGTACCAATTCTGGTCTATTTCTTTATCACCATCAGATGGATAATGGTCAACTCATTATTGTCATTCTCTTTGGTCTTTAGTGCATTCAATTTAGATTTCTTTGAACAATCTCCCATATAGTATGGTCAACTATGTAGGAATCAATTAACATTATGTTGAATACAATTTTGAGAAGTTTGGCTATTCTTGCCATTCCCAACATGTTCAATTGGATGTTTCTCGTTAGACTTTCTATTTTATTAAAGAATTTCTCCTTATCTTTGTTTGTTTACAAGTCCACCAATCTATCTGCTGCAATAATGGTCTAGTGAGGACTTATACATATTCAATTTGCAATTTGATTTGTACCTAAGATTTTGAAATCTCGACTGAAAGTTGAAGAATTTATCTTCTTCTAACATATTGCACATGTCCAATGTGAGAGAATTAGATGCTTGACACAGTTGCAAAATACTTTGTCATATAGCAATTTATGTAAAGCTTCTCTTACTAGCAAGAAATGTTCCTTGAGTTCCCTTACCACCATCGCTCAAGTATCGATTTGTATATGACCAACGTTCATATTTTCAACGACCCTAACATGTCCTATAACTTGGCATTACCAACAAAATATTATACTAGTCAACATGACTTTGCCCATTTCTAGCACTCTTATAGCATGAAAATATTATTATATTTTCCATAGAAAGTTATCCAATGTCTTGGAATCACAGACACCATTGAAATACTTCAGTTTTGAAAATTTTAACTTCATCTAGTTTGCACTATTGTTTTAGTCAACATGGATTCGAATATTTAACTCCATTACCCCCACATGCTTATTGACTGCACCGGCCAAATCTAACCTTATCTGGTTATTTTACGGTGCCTCATTGATGCCTTCCAATTAAGCAGTCATTGAAATCTTCCTCTCCCAAAACCGGCCCAAGCAATTAATCCAACCTAGCCACTTTTCTCTTAATTGTTTAATTGTTTTTTGTTGCCTCCACCCATCATTTTCATCGAAATTATCTTGATTATTATCTCTTACACCACTTGTCATAGAAGTTAATTTGAGGATAAAATTATCTACACAAATCCATTGTATTCACAACCATGTTCATAAACTACGTTCTCACGTTAATCTATCAAATAGCTTAGAGGCATAGTTTTATCGAACACTCGGTATGCTTTTCAGTTTTGAAACTTTTGGATTTAGAAATAAAAGCATAAAACTTGAATATATGTATATAAACCTAACAACCAAGAACAAAAGTTAATTAGCGTAAAGGACATTCTATCAAACACTTTCTAGACGTAAGTTTTAGGAATATTTTTGGGAAATAAGTGAATTAACATAGAATGTATATAACTAAGGAACTTTATTGACGTATCACATATATCTACAACATATGATGATGACTTATAATAGATTAAATTATGTGCTACATCCTTTGTTTAAAAGACACAAAACTG
>JAOQMM010000173.1:12360150-12373390 GCA_027563515.1 Erythroxylum platyclados | reverse complement strand
CGGGGCAAAACCGTGAGGGGCGGGGAGTACCGAGCTAGGCCCAACCCGTAGCCAAAGCGGACAATACTTGTAGCGGGCGATTGCTGGGCTGTTACAATTAAAGCAAAAGTAATAGCTAAAAGCTTTTAATCAGTTGTAGAATAATTGCACTATGCGACATCCAATTTCCTTGAGTAGAAAAGATAACATGACTTTGTTTCTTAATCCTTTGGCCTAAAATAGCTCCCACTGCATAATTGCTAGCATCATACATGATTTCAAACGGAAGATCCCAATTGGTGGCTAAATAATAAGCATGCTTGTTAATAGTGGCCTGAGTTTGTCAAAAGCTTCCTTGCATTCCTTTCCAAAGTCAAATGGATTGTCTTTTATAACAACTTTGATAATGGTATGGCAATCTTGGCAAAATCTTTAATAAACCTGTGGTAAAATCCTGCATGTCCAAGAAAAAATTGAACTTCCCTAACATTTGTAGGGTAAGGTAATTTCACAATTAAATCCACTTTTGCTTTATCAACTTCTATACCCCTGAATGAAATCAAATGTCTTAAAACAATGCCTTGATCTACCATAAAATGACTTTTCCATAATTTAACACCAAATTCATTTCAATGCATCTTTTGAGAACCTTAAATAAATGATTTAAACAATCATTAAATGAATCTCCATAAACAGTGAAGTCATCCATAAATAATTCAATGCAATTCTCAATATACTCAAAAATATATAATTATCATGCATCTTTGGAATGTACCTGGAGCATTAAGAGACCGAATGACATTCGCCTAAAGACATACGTTCCAAAAGGACACCTGAATGAAGTCTTTTCTTGATCTTCTTGAGCAATTGATATTTGATAGTAACTTAAACAACCATCCAAAAGGCAAAACATGATTTACCCGCAAGTCTTTCTAACATTTGATCCACAAAGGATAATGAAAAATGGTCCTTTCTAGTAGCTAAGTTAAGCTCTCTAAAGTTTATGCACATTCTTGAACCCTAACGTTTTGAAATGTTCAAATTGAACTCTAATATTTTCAAAACGTTTATAACAAATCTTAAATGGACAAGAAATTGAAGGGGTTAACTTTCAGTCAGTTAAATGTCACGTCAATGCTGACTTGACATTATGTTTAATTTTTTAGATAGAAAGTGGGTTCCATTATCACATAATTATTTTTAAATTAATAAAAAAAGTGAGTGTCATAGTCACGTGACAGAGGGGGGTCACTGTTTATGCGGTCTCACTTGTCATATAGCAATGAAGCTCATATTTATATATTTTAAGACAAATGAGGCCCACTTTTTATTTACAAAATAAAAAATAATGCCACATTAGCGTCGACGAAGAGTTAACCCTATCAAATTTTTTATTCACTTAAGATCTGTTTTGAATGCTTTGAAAAGTTATGATTCAATTTTAATGCTTCAAAATGTTAAGATGTGCTCTATATTTTATTAAATATTGAGATTCAAAATACACTTTTACTCTTTCTTTAGATCAAAAAGTTTTCTCGTAACTCTTATGTCTCATTATTTGGTTGATTTTTCTTTATTTATTATTATTCATGATCATGCATTAGTCTTAGAGATATTTGGTTGGTAGTCATAAGCTGTTTAATTTACATATTTAATATCTGTTCGAGAAGTTTCAACAATAGCATAGGAGGAAGAATGCTTCAGGCTATTCACTGGTCTTTCGAGCTCTTAAAAAGAAAAAATAGCCGAAAGAAATGAAGAATTGAGCTCAAAGAAGAAAATCAACAAAATTCAGAGCAGAGACGTCTAACACACACAGTTTAGCTAAAAAAAGTTGAACAGTAACGGAGCTCCGCAATCGTGATTGAAGAGCTTGATATGTACATTGATACTGAGGTGAAGACTGTAGCTGTTATATCAGAAACAGTGGGGGTTAAGTTGTCATTGACTAAACCAACATATTTCACATACCAAAGTATACTATGAAAGCATTATTTAACGAAATCCTTCACCATCCTCATCTGGCGACTGATGGGCATCAGGAGATTGCTTATCATCATCTGATGCCTTTTTGGCTCTCTCCTTCCATCGTGCCCATACCCACTTCAAGATGAAGAACCCTCCAAGAGCATAAACCTGATAGTGCACCAAGTAGCTTCACTATTAGAGAACATAATTGTGGTTGTAGTTTTACATTCAATCTAGAGCATTCAAACCTGGGCACACAGAGAGAGTGAAGTGATACTTCAACTGCCATTCACATACCTTACACACTCTTAATGACTTATCATGAGAAAAGGGGAATCAAGAAGCAAATAGTTACAAATAGTTGAAGTAGTACTCAAATTTTGCCCCATGCACTGATCCACCTGGTTAGAAATGACAATTTTAGTGGATTCCTCCGCCTTCTTTGGATTTAAAGTGATTGATTTATTAAATTTTAATACGATAATATTATTGAAGGCTGATAGAAAGTTCTGTTTCCTACGTAACCTCTCACATTCAATTAAACCAAACTAATCCAATCAAACATTGACATATCCTATTATAATAGCCAAAGAGGGTGTGTATCAGGATAGAATGTTAAAGCATAGTATCATAAATTATGTTAATTGACCGAAAGGAAAATGATAATTATAATGGAAAAGAAAGGACGTGGCACAAAACAACCATAGAATTCTAATAACACAACGGAGAATGCAACTTACCGGGAGAACGATTAAGGGATGCGAAATCTTTGCTGGCTCTTCAACCTCAAGCTTCAATGGAGGAGGGATTTCCGGTTTAGGCTCTGCAAACCTCACCCTTTCCGGTTTATGGCTAGCAGCCTTATGGTCAGGTTTTGGTTGGAAAAGTGGAGGAAACTTGAAGTCAATTTTTGGGAGGAGAGAAAACAAGTTGCTTGACGCTTCTGGGTCCTCTTCCTTGCTTGTGATTCTGGAGGTATCGACCATGGTTGCAAGGCACGCAGGTTTGATTATTTGGGTGAAGAAAAATAAAACTTATCGACGTGTGGGTTGATATAAGACGAGTTCAGAGTAATGAACTATGGGTTTCTTGAATGTGCTAGACTGGACAAAGCAAGTGTTTTATACTGGAAAGTGTTGGCTTTCTTTCTAAATAAAATTCGTGCTGGCCCTACGTTGTAGATAAAGGTGGAAAGGACTTCAAAACATATCCTTGTCGTCAAGTGCTGTAATAACAAATAAGAAATAACAATTCAAGTTTGGAACGCTTTGGAACGCTTCCCAAATTAATCACTCCAATCAACAAGTTGTTAATTGCAATTAATTTGGTTATTTGAACAAATAATTAAAATAATATAGGTTTTTTCTTAGTGTATTTGATAAATAATGTAATTAAAATTTATAAACTAACATAAAAATATTATTATTGTTTCAATCTAAATGACCTAAAATACAAAAAAGACAGATTTTAAATTATATATAATTGTACATAACAATTAAAAAGAATTCTTTGAGATATATATTATGAAGTCTTTTTAATCTTTAGACTTACAAAAAATTGAAGACATATATTATAGTGAAAATTATATTCCGGTACTTCTTCGTATGATTCATTGATAATTGAATTTTGTTAAATTTTATAAGATTGAGCACAAATAAACTGAGCACGTATAAACTCAAATGAACTTCCATCTTAAAACTAATTAGTAGTAGGAGGAGTAACTCAATAGGCTCATATGCATGCTCAAGGCCATATATTCCTTTTATATGGGACAAACTCCCCCACTTATATTTCAACACGCTTTTCTCATGTGTGGGCTAATTTAAGGCCCAACACCTGACACAATTATTGTGTCAACGTGGTGATGACTGTTTTAAGAGCAAGCTGCTCTAATATCATATTAAATTTTGTAAGATTAGACCCAAATAAACTGAGCACATATAAGGTCAAATAAAGTTCTATCCTAATACCAATTGGTGATAATAGGAATAACTCACTTGACTTATATGCATACTCAATGTCATATATTCTTTCTACGTGAGACAAACTCCCACTTATATTTCAACAAATTTCAAGTCCAGAACATGTAATATGCCATCCATTCATGTAGACATTTCTCAATTTTCAAGCTTTCTTTCATTATCTTACATCCATCTGCTTGGTATTGCAGGGGGTGAGTCTTATCAATGCAACAAAAGAGTTTGCTCTCAAGAATGATCTAGTGTCGCTCTAGATCATGCGAAGAACGGTGGCTATTCTAAAGTCTTATGATTTTGTTGTCCTCTTCCAGAACGGTGACTCATCTTGAGCTTGAACATTTAGGGTTTCGGCATATCATTTTGTCATGCTTTTGCTTTAAAGCCAAAAAAGGAAAAGACAATAGAAATTAGAAGCTAACGACCATGAACAATCCAAAAACTGGTTACTTACTTTCTGTTGCACACTTTATATAGTTACCAGTATCAGGTTACGATCTCTATGTTACATACTTTGTCAAACCAGGTAAAAGCTTTCTATGTAGCATATTCTATTGCTAGTAACAAGTTATTGCGGGCGGAAATCAAATAATCATTGAATCTTAGCTTCCCAAGTTAACAACAGCCCAACAACAACCTTATTTTGAATCACTTGTTCTGAAAGAATCTTAATTCTTTTTCAACATCTCCCAGAGTCTTTTTCTCATCTCTCTCCATGTTTCTGGGAAACTATATAATTTGCCATTTGCATTACATTTCTAATGCATTCAAAAGAAGGCCAAGTATACAGAGGTCTGTTTATCAAGAGCAACAAATGAGTAGTGCAGCTAAAGTTGACTGATCTGTGATGCAGCTTTTTCACCTTTCTGTTTAACGTACTTGTTATAGCAGGATAAGGACAATGCATTCTGATTGTGGTTTGATTTACCACTTACTATTCAACTATTTAACGGGAAAGCTAGTTTGTGAAGCGCAATATACTTATCACACTTGCAGCTTAAAATCATTTGCACATATAAGCAACTATAATCACCTGTAAAGAACTTTTAATTGTGTGACCAAAGATCTTTTAAGGATGCCACAAAGATCACCCTACGTGGAGTCTTTACATATGAGTTCCAATCCATTGTGGTGCCCAGTACAAATCGTTTTTAAGGTGCTTCCCACGGGTGCACCATCATACTAAAGCGCCTCTGAAAACCTCAAATCTGCTGGACCCGGACCTAATATTCCTTTCTGTTCACTTATCTTGCCTAGTCCCAGAGGAGGTGGCTCCGGGATTACACTCTTTTCCTCTTCCCTCCACACAGTCCCTTGCCACTCCCTCTGCAAATATCCAAAACAAAAAACAAAAAAAGAGTTGAACTTTGGACAATAATCAAGAAAGTCCATCATACTCGTTTGATACTGAGAGCACGTTCTTTCTAAATTAAAGAAGAGCCCATAATTGGAGGAGACTAATAATCAAAACACCGAATTATGCAGTCTTAAGCTAAATTAGTAAACTACTTGCCTCATCATAAGTGTAAGTGTCATCCTGCAATAATGGGGTCGCAAGAGGTGGAGCAACATCTGGGTTGGGCTTCTGGAATATAAATGTGGTATACAGACCTGCAAGATGGGAATATTAAAAGATAAAGAAAGAGTTTTGACTGCCAAGCAGAAACTGCACGCCATAAAAGATAAATAATGCAGCACCTAGCACATCATATGATCGAGGAAGAAGTCTCCCTTTGGCATCGATGAGGTTTGGACCCAAATTCGTCAAAATGCCTGCAAATTGCATTCTTGAAGCAAAGGCAATATCATTATGGTTTGTTAAACATCCATGTGAAGTAAACGGAGTGGTGACTCCTAAACGCCTAAAAGGTTTGCCTCGGTCCTACATTTTCAATTATCATAATGTAAAGTTAGATTCAAGTACCTGTTATCATCATAAAACTCGGTCAAATTCTGAATCTCCACATACTCCAGACCAGCTTCCCTGGCCAACCTAGGCAAACATACAGTTTGAAACCATCGGGCCGCATCAAAAGTCAACAGACATAAAACACCATATTGCATGCAAAACTCAATCAATTTTCCTATTTAATTTAGCCAACTAATAATAAGTTCAGATAAAAAAGCAACCTGATCAAGCTAGGAAAATGAACCAAGCAATGGGTTTCTGTAGAAATATCATGAGCAAATTTTAACTGGTATTTCTTTCCAAACAATGGGAACCTGACTTCAATAAAAGAGAGAACAAATGAGAACAAAACAATTTAATAAATTTGAACCAACTGTATGAACTAAGATGCATACATACTTCTCTTCCTCAACTTCAAAGGTGATCATGTAGCTTTCTGATCGAATGCAATTGGGAACGATGTTTGGTTTCATGCCACCACTTCTATTGTGGTATGCTTCAACGTTCTTCTGATACTTAGCCCTGCATGACCACGATGTCATTAGTACCATGGAGAATTCCCCTTTATTAAGTCTCCGTTTGTAACCATGAATATACTGAGGGCTAATTGAAGATCAAATATATGCAAGCCTATTACAAACATGTCTCAAAGACAAGATACACATACCAGGACCCACCCCTAAAACATAAAGGAAACCATAACTATTGAACTACAAAAACATTCAAAAAACGTGTAAGATTTATGGATTCTCCGAAAAGTCTATGGCACCTTGCTATATATCATTCACTAATACAATACAGATTTGTATATGCATTTGTGTGTGTGTGTGTGTGTGTGTGTGTGTGTGTTTGAGATAGAGAGACAGGGAGTAGAGGCCATGATCATTACACCTCTGTTCTTTTACTAGAGGACTCAAACCAACTACAATGCAACAGAGTGTCAGTTTAGGCCTGAAGATTGCTTAAATTGCATCATTACTTAAAGAGATGACTGAACTAAATACTTCAAGACAGAACCATCCTCATACAAGCACTAAATACTACAAGGATAATATGTGATAAGCCATCATCAGAATCTGATGCAAATTCTCAAGTCCAGAAATGCTAAATCCAACATAGAAATGAAGCTAGCAAATGCAGAAGAAATAGGAAATATCATTCCTAAGTCATTATTCATACCATATGGTAGATGAGTCAGGAGTAATACCAAAAAAGTAACCCCCAGGTTTAAGCAATGACGACACATTATGCAGGAGTTTTCTTGCACTCTCTTCAGTTTCAAAACACAACTGCAAACAAAGTCGAGACAACTGTCAAAATCCCAAGGACAATAATGCCGAAATAGATTAATGCTTTCATCACCTTTTCCCCATAAGAAAAGGGCGAATTATCTGATAAAAAGGAAAAGAAATGGAGAATGATGTGTCAGAAATAGATTAGGAACCTGCAAGTTCTGTAAGCAGCAGACTATATCAGCCTGATTAGTCTTCTCCTTCAGATGCATTTCAAAATTTTCCTGTACAAGCAAATTATTGCCAAGTAAACTTTCAGAAAACAACGTAGGCTCCTAAGGCAATCAAATCATATCCAGAAAGTAGAAACTCACGTCATGACATAAAGCATAGCCCATAATTCATTTCTTAATGCCAATTGAACCCATTGTAAAGTAGTGCCCACAATTTAAACATCAAGAAAACCCATAAGCAGAATATTGGAAGATTCAGTTACCAGCGTTTGAGAATTACAAATGAAGCTATTATCGGCATATGTGTAACACAAGCATGACTAGATCACAAAATTCGTATATTAGATAGAAGATACGAACATTCCAATTGAACAGGCGTCAAAAGATCACCATTACTAGCTTCTATAATATGAAGGATAACCCTCCATTCGTTTCAGCATAACCCATGATGAACGACAAAAGAGTGCCTAAAGGGGGACGCATAATTAAATAGGCATGTTGTGCAAAAGAAGGAGAAGCTCACAGAGCAAGGGTCAGCTTCGAAGAAATCAGCAGTGCAGTTTTTTCTCTGGCTCTCCCATGATTCTTTCATCTCACTTACTACAGATGACGATACATCTACATCCAAAACAACAATCTTTAAATCGTTTCCCCCCTCCAACAAATAGAGACGAAAAACGAAGACAAAGAAGAAGAAAGAAATATAAACGAAAAAGGTTGCCAAAAGCGACCTTTTCTCAAAAGAAAATATAAACATCGTACCGATTCCAATATAGTGACCAATTTGAGCAGATTCCCATTTGTCGGCGTCAGGTCCAACTCCACAGTACAAATCACAAACCTTCATTGAAACCAAACCAAAGCCAAACCCTTAATAGCCACATAAATGCACACAAACTAAAGACTGTTTGATAACCAGAATAGAGAAAGAAACGGAGAAGAGCAGAGACAGTGGCATATGGGTGAGCGAAAATCTTGATAAGAGCTAACTTGGCAAATTCGTAGAGACGATGGTGAGTAGATTCCGTTCTCGTCGGCATCACAAATGCGCTCATCGACTTGTCGGATCCTCAAGAACTCTAGCTAAAACCCAACAAGAAGCCAAGTGACAGTGTGACTTGTTTCGGATTTTGGACCCTCAAGTTCACAGCAGTGCATCCAGGTTTTAATTTTAAGACAAAACAAAAGAGCACGCCTTTACATAAAAGCGCTGCGAGGATACAACGAAAATATAGTAGAATTATGCAACTGTTCTACTTCCACCAGATATTTTATTAAGTAGATCGGATTTTATTGCTCCTAGAAGGGTATAAAAGAGGCCCAAAACCCAATAACTTATAAAGTTATCTTTTAACTTGTGGAGGAGATGAACCCACTAGAAGCATCACAAAGCGAGAGTCTGGTTGAAGCGGCATTGAGGGTTCTTAATACGCCAGACCCTTTTGAGAAGGCGAGGCTTGGCGACTCCGTCGCGTCTCAATGGTTTCAAGGAACCATTTCTCATGCCTACAACCCTTCTCTGGAGGTCCCTGTACCTGATCGTCCCGCTAGGCTTACCAATGTATTATTCTATTTCTCGTTACTGAACATTCTTTTTTTGTGTTAACTAGGCCTTTGATATAAATAATGGAAAAGAATAATTAGGCCTTTGACATAATGCTTGACTGGTGGAGATTTAACGTTGTGAGTGTGCAGCTTAAGTTGGTGGCACCAAGCTTAATGCCAAAACTGGGAAAAGCTGGTAGCTTGCAGAGCAGGCAGGCCATTGTCCATAGCCTCGTGCACACTGAAAGTTGGGCTATTGATTTGTCTTGGGTACTCGGCTGACTCTTGGACAAATTTGTTTATAACGCTATAGTTCGCCATTGATAGTCGTGTATTATCCGGCATATGGTGTTTTGAGTTTCACGTTGTCAATCCAATGATACTGTAGGATATAATTGCCCGATTCGGTAAGCAAGAGGCCATGCCAAGAGAGTTCTTCACTGATTTTGTAAAGGTGGCCCAAGACGAGGGCAGACACTTCACTCTTCTTGCTAAAAGGTTGGAGGAAATGGGCTGTTCTTATGGAGCACTACCTGCTCATGATGGTCTATGGGACTCGGCTATTGCTACGTCCAAGGACTTGTTGGCTCGTTTGGCTATAGAGCATTGTGTTCACGAGGTGAATATCTTCCCCTTGGCGAATTTTCCGACTTTTTCGCCTAGAGAACGATTGCACACCATTATCTGGAAAGAGGTCACCTTCAATGGAGTTTGAACGAGTGTTAATAGTAAAATACTGTTAATTGGGATTACAATATCTTGCAGAAACTCTTACTTTGACCTGAGTGCATTTTTGCAGCATCTGATTTAGAATCCTATATCCGAATATGCGAGTAAGGTTCATTTAGTTATATAAAAATTTCAGTTCTTCTACATGATAGAAAATTTGGTGGATTTCTATGCAGGCTAGGGGATTGGACGTGATGCCTACAACCATCTATCGATTTCGGAATGGTGGTGACAATGAGACGGCTGATTTACTGGAGAGAGTGGTTTACCCAGAAGAAATCACCCATTGTGCTGCTGGGGTGAAGTGGTTCAAATATCTTTGCTTGAGGGCCACCAGAGATCCAGTTTTGACCATTGGAAGCGAAATCATGATGGAGGATAATGACGAGACAATCGAGAAATTTCGCACTATAGTGAGGGAATATTTCAGAGGACCATTGAAGCCACCATTTAACGACGAAGCAAGGATAGCTGCTGGTTTTGGACCTCAGTGGTATGAGCCACTTGCTGACAAAGACATGATACATCAGAAAAGCCGATGATGAATTGCTTCTAAAGATAAGATTCTGGAGGACAGAAATTTTTATTCATAGCTCTGTCATGGAGCGTGGCATGTACCCATTTTTCATCTAAAGCTTTTGTCTTGCCAAAATCTACCGTTGTGTCGACTGTGTTATTTTACCTTTCGTGAGTTAATTAAGCATAACGCACGGTCTTCAATATTCTTAGCCATCAAAATATTGATTTATCTTATCTATTGCCTATTATCTTTAGCTTATTAAAGGCTTTTTGTTAGAGGATGTTTTGAGGCTAGAAAGATGCCTTCAAATCTCTCGTCTCCCAATTTAGTTCCTCGGCTAAATTCTCAGCAAAATTCCGTCAAAGAGGTTATGTGCATTTATCTTAATCAATTGGTCAAACACGTTCTAGTTTGAAGCATTTCATCAAACGGGTATTAAGTCCTTTGATTTCCACACTTTATAGGCCTAGCTATTTCTTTTGACATGTTAGAAACACATGAATACCTACTCCCAAATAATCAAACAGTTAAATCTGGACAAAAGAGTATATAGAAGTTTCACTTTACCGTTTGAGATATTTCATTGAATAAGTTCTGTGCATTTGGTTTTATGGTATTTTTGGGCCGTAATTAATAAAGAATCAGATCATATATGCGTAACAAATGTTTATTGATGTCTCATAAACAAATGTTACATAAAATAAGGTCTAGAAAGAGACAAAACATACACATTTTTCAGCCTACAACACACACATATATAAGCTTATGTCCTTTTATGCTAAACTTATCCTAATTTCTAATTTGCAGATGTTTGAAGCAATATGACCCTTCCAACCACTCAGATTAGGACAAACAACTTACAATTAACATAATTGACAAACTGACATATAGTCATTCTATAACTATCATTTTGTAACTGTCACAACCAAAAACTGAAGTGGTCTTTAGCTTATCCTGAACTCAAATTTCCAGCTGTTATGATACCATAGGCATCCCATTTATGAATGTAGAACAAAAAAATGATCTAGATGAGAAGGTTGTGTCATTCATTTGGTTATGTTTATTCAATTAAGTCTTAAAAGAGATCATCAAAAAGAACGCTTTTGCTTCCTTGTGGACCAAACTAAATTCATTGTACATGGAGAGATGCCTCACTACTAAGTTCCATAAAAAGTTTGAATTTTGTAGCCTACAAATGAAAGAAGGTCTTTCTATTAAATCTCACATCAACACTCTTATACCTATTATTTTGGATTTGGAAAATATGGACATTGAAATTGATGATGAAGATCAAACTGCAGGTTATTGTGTTCCTAATTTTCCCCCACTCACACCTTAGAGAAACATTACTTTATATCAAGATGAATCTAACTCTGGTAAATGTTAAATTTGCACACTTATCTAAAGATTTTATTGACAATGATGAGTCTAGCAGTAACAAAAGTGACAATCTAATAGAAGGATCGATTATGAGAGGAAAGGCAAAGAAGAAGAGTTTAGACAGTAGCAAAGCAAGGCCTAAGTCAAAGTATAAATATAAGAATTTGAACTACAACTACAAAAGGGGCACATTAAAGAAAGTGCTTTAAGTTAAAGAAAAACCAATAAGAAGATGATAAAAAAGGAAATTTTGCTAAGGCCAATGTTACAATAGATGTGTCTAATACAAATCTTCTTTTAACCATTATTGATGTCAATTATAGATCTCAAGATGAATGGATTATAAACTTTATTTGTGACTTTCATATATGTCCCAATCAGGATTGCCTTCTAGAATACAAATCTTATGTGTGTGTATGATGACATTGTGAGAACATTGACTAATATTCGTCATGTTTTAGACTTGAAGAAGAACCTCATCTCTTTAGGCACCCTCAAAACCAATGAATGCATGTATTTAGGTAAAGGTGGATTTGTAAAGGTTATCAAAACTGCTCGAGATATGATGGAAGTCAAAAAAATTGGAAATTTGTACTTATTGAAAGGATTCGTAGTTATAGGTGTTACTGCCATAATTTTATCATTTTCTGATAATTATGTCTCTAAATTGTGGCATATGAGGCTGGATCAGATAAGTGAAAAAGGTATGACTTTATTCAGTAAAAGAAGTTTGTTGTGAAGATAAAGTATTGGAAAGATGGAGTTTGTGAGAATTGTGTTTTTTGGGAGCAAAAGCAAGTCACCTATATCACAACAACTCATAGGACTAAAGGAACCTTGAATTATATTAACTCAAACCTTTAGGATCTTTCTAGTGTTCCTTTAAAAGGTGGTACTAGACTAAATATTTGTAATTTTGTAATTAATATCAAAATATTCATAAATTTATATTAGAATATGCCTTATGTTGCCAAAAGGAATAAATTTTAAAAGATGTTTGGAACTTTATTGTAGCTCTATCATGCATGAATTAAGCAAATCAAATCTTTTTCAACTTTTAATTAAAAGTATATTAAGTCGTACATCTTTCTAGTTTAGGTTATTGCAAATGAATTCCTTTTGGTATAAAATTAAAACACAAGAATCTCGTAGTAGTAATTTTTCAGTAAATTTCCCCTTGTTAGTCTTACATCAAATTATTAATAGTGAATATCTATACAATGTTGTTTATTCATAATGATATTCCACATGGCAAGTAACTATAAAAATATATATATTGTCCAAAAGGTAATCTATTATCATATACTAATTACGACAAAATCGTTGTTATTTCCTAGAATTCTCCATTTTAACATAGAGATCAGACATTGTTTGATGGGTTAATATGGTCTTTGTGAAAGTTACTAGTTATGTGAAATAATGTTTGGGAGTTAAATAATATTATATGAATTATCATCATAAATGAGCTTAACAAAAGATAAAAGAAAGGGGCACTTTAGTTCCAAAATATTGATAAAAGGTTTTTTTACTAACCCAAATGATAGACTTATGACAAAAATTTCCCTAATATTAATATATAAGCAAAGACATAAATACTTGGACAAACTTTTAACTAATAAGTTGTTGTTTATATGATATTAAGTTATTAATTGATGATCGTTAGTCCTAGGAGTGTCAATGGGTCGGGCTGGGATGTATCTGCTTAGGATCAAATTTGAAAGATCTTTGGCATCTTAAACCAGTAGAATCATACGAACAACGAGTCTGCA
>JAOQMM010000173.1:12348877-12360050 GCA_027563515.1 Erythroxylum platyclados | reverse complement strand
GGGCCGGGCCGGGCGGGCCGGGCCACAATCCCCATCCCTAGTTAGTCCTTAACAGCACATGAAGAGGGGTGAATTAGTGTTGATGAATTTAAAAGCTTTTTGCAGCTTAAGAATTAAACTTGATCAACTTCAAATAAAATGATGATACGAAGTGGCAATTTAGTAAAGCTTAATAAACAAGCAAGAATAATGTAAAGAGTCTTTGGAAGAGAAACTAAACTCTTCTTTTAATAAGGTGAAGGGGAACTTTCTTACAATAATCTTTGTTCGAATGAAGAGAAACTTTTATACAATCTTCCTTAAAGGTGAAAAGCAAACATAATCCTTCTTAGATCAACCAAATATACAACCATATTCCTTTAGGGGCTTATAATCACTTTACAGTTGATGTATGAATGATTATGAAGCTTTAGAAATCTTTCAAATGTATTCTTGTAATAACCAAATATCATAAAATTGTCCAATAACTAAAAATCCAAGTATTTATACGCATACTAGCTTTAAAATATTGATAAACAAAAAAGATAGACATTATAATGACTAATAATAGTGATATTGGTCAACTATTCTTGGATATTGGTATATTGATCAACCAATATATTGTTGTGTGTAATTTCTATTAATTTTGCTTGCATTCATATCTTGATTTTGGTTACAAATTCTTACTTTTTTAATTCAAATGTGAGATGAATTGAGTGAAAATGGTTGTGAATGCTACATTAAGGTTAAAGGGAATGTTTTGCGAATTTTACATGACAAATGAAAGGCAACGTAAATTTTGCATTAAAAAAGTGGTGACTAAAGTGTTAGTCACAGTGGTGACTTGATCGTGACAAGTGTTAGTCATGGTGGTGGCTTAACTTGCCACCATTGTGATAAGTTTAGTTGTGGTGGTGACCAGCCATCACGGGTGACAAACATAGTCACCCCCGTGACTACTCCTTTGCACTCACTTAAGTCTGACGTGTGCAGGTTGACAACATAACAATCCTACAACCCTAAACGCAGACTCGTGTTATAAATAGAAAAGGAATGATAGGAAAAAAGGGGAGGCTGAACCGAGAGAGTCAGCTGGACACATATACTCCCCACAAACTCATTTGGGGACAAAAATAAAGAGAAAGAAAGAAGGTGGAGAAGAGACGAGAGAAAGTAGAGACTAGTCGGGTGAGGTGGAGAAGAAGAATAGCAGAGAGGTGGAAACAGCTTGAGCGTTCGATAATCTGGGTAAGAACCAAGCAGAAGCAGAAGGCGAGAACCAATGTAGAGAACTTGAGAGTGCAAGAGACCACTGCAACTCCCTCATCCGATCTTTGTTTGCTTGTTCTGTTCTTCATTTGTTGCATTATTTCTCCGTGTTTTATTTTTCTATTGTTACTACCCTATTAGCTTAAGCGACTGATACTCTGTTATCTTTTGATAGTTCATTTAGTTATTTACTTGATTTATCGCTTAAATACTTCTCTTATACTGATAAAGATGTGATTGAAGTATTTGAATATGATGAATCTTGTTATTTCTGTGATGGGTTGATCTCTTTTTCTTAAGAATTAATGTAGCTATTTTAGTCAAATATGCATGATTGAGGGACTGTGTTGTTGTCTTATGTTTGCTATAGTTTCTGAACTAAATGGATGTAATAGCATGACCAAACTTTACATCATTTTGGTATTAAACAAAAGATCGAGAGAAGAAGTTTAATATGGAATGAGAAACAATAGATGCTTAAGTTAAGAACTAGAAATATATTAACTTAAGTGGTAATTAGTAGTCAGGTTTTCATAATTAATTCGGATGATAACTTGTCGAATACGAAAGTTAGACTTATTTGATTATTCAAGTTGATCTTAGAACCCAACTGTTAATTTTAGTAAGACCACTACCCAATCATTTCCCCTTAGTCATGCATAGGAGATTAAATTAGTGAAATTAATTATGAAGAGTTTCCCACATTGATTAATCTATTCATTTTTTCTCCCAGTTAAATCAGTTTACTTTTTAGTTTAATTTTGTGATTTTCTTTAAAGCCTTCACTCAACAAATTGGGATATAATGTTTACGATTGCATTTGTTTTTATTTTTGTTCATGGTTAATTTGAGTAGACCAATTTCACCTCCATGGGAGACGACCCTGGGTAATCAACTACAACTACCTCATATACTTGCAAGTAGGATATCCTAGGTATTTTTAAAACTTATTTTGGCACAACATATATTGAACAATATCAATACAAAATCATGGTATACCAAATTTTTACCTTTCAAACTACATTGATTGACCTCTCAAACACATTATATATTAGTAAACCAATATATAGACCAATGCACCAACAAACTGATGTTACATACTTTTACTAACTTTCAAGAGACATTGGTCTACTACACCCAAATATTAGTTTACCAATATGCCCATAAATAATATACTAATCACCCATTAATCTAGATTGGTCGATCAATAAACCTAAAAATATACTTTTTTATAAATTTTCAAGTTAGTCAAATTATCAAAGTCTTTCTTTTGATAGAAATTTGATTCAAACATTTCACAAAATATTACCCAAAGAATATTTTAAAGATCAAAAGGATTTTATTTAAAATAAAAAAGATTCATCTTGACAATTGAAAAGAATTATACATAAAGTTCAAAATATTATATGCTTATACATGAAAATTTTCTAAAGCACTAAAATAACCAAGTGAGAAATACAAAAACTTTATAGTTGAATTTAAAGATCTTCATTGATCTTGGTCTTATCAAAAGGATTTTAATTTTATGGACTTTTCTTTGTGGTCTCCACAAGGTATCTCTTGACTTAATTTCATATTGTTTTTTTAAAGACATAAAAAAAACATTAGTAGTAATTATTATTTTTATCATCAAAACAAGTATAATTATTTTATCGAACTCTTTGTATTACATATTGTATTAACATGATGTTAAAAAATATAAGAGTTGGTAGATACTTTTTTATCATTGATGAAATTATGCAGAAAGTGAAAAACAACACTAAGTTCATTTATACTTGTGTATAAGTTTTACATTTAATGAGAAAGATTTCATAAATAGTTAAAATTTGTGTCATCTTGTCATTATAAAATTTTTAATTAATTCCTTATCACTTCAGTATTTTATTCGAATGAAAAAAGAGCTTAAATAATATTTACAAATAGTGAATGAGTTATATCTTAATATGTCAAGTCTAATACTACAATTTAAATTTCTAAATTTATATTTGAAGATCATGAATTTCAATTTCAATGCCAGTTTATTATTTGAATTTATGATCCTCTGGTAAGAGTACTCCATCCGTTTGATCGTGATAAGAAGTCAACAATGGATTTCTTTTATAATGTTATGAAAAAGATGAAGGGAATAATCAAGACTAATTTAAAAAATAAGTTTATTTGTACACATCTTATTTTATTATAATTAATAAGAGGTGAGAAAAGCAACTTTACTCTCCTTTGTTTACTACTAGTATAATTAATCTGAGTGTTTATTTTAAGATAAGTTTCATAAAAAGGGTTAAAGTTAATAGAGACATATTCTTAACTATTACGATAACTATGTTCAAATGATATAACACAAGACTTTCTTAACTCATAAATAGAGGTATATAAGGATATGTATGGTAAAGTTGGGCTACACTTTGCAATTCATTAAAAAGAAAAACGTAATCTAAGTATACATTTCTTCACTTGTGCTACTTGTTTAAAAATGATTATTAATTCATTTGGTGTATGAGATTACTTTTGATGTTTTATAATTGTATGGTGAAGCTAATTTGAAAGTAGCGTTTTAGAGTTTCAAAAGTTTGGAATTTGAAATCTCAGCTAATGTATGAATGCAATTAGGTGTGAAAGAAATTAAAATAAATTAAGTTTGTCTATTAAAAAATGAAATGGATTAGAATGTATGAGGTTGAATGATTTGGTATTTGTCTAGTACAATTTAAAGTTTCGATAAAGGCACATTATTATCATTAATAAATTGAATATGTTTTGTAATTTTATAAAATTTAATTTATTTTGTTTATTAAGAATTTCAATAAAATGCATAGTTGTATTGTTCCATTTTTACCTTAGTTATATTGATCTTTTAGTAGATTAGATTTAGGAGGAATCAAATTTTATAATATGTGTAAATATAAAACTTATAACCATAAATATATTAATTTAACTTTCACCTTGTTATAGTTGTAATGACCAACTTGATAGCACCTACCTAGGCATTGTAGGCTACATCAACATCTCTAATTAATGTATCCGTTAAGTCAATCTGGCAAGAGGTAAAACAGAGAATAAACCTCATATTATATGTTTGAGAACAGTTCTCATAAATCTATTCCAACCATCTTCTATTAATTTTTATCTATACATTTATATAGGAACTACATACATGTGTGGTTAAAAATCACAAACAAATAACAGGTGATCCTGTGCCATATTTTTCATCCTTACAAGAAACTATTGGTTCACAAATGCGGACTAATAAATTCTTTTAAAGGAAAAGAAGATCCGTTGAGGATGTATCTTTCACTATCTTAGATACCATTTTTTGCAATTTCTTGTTATTTAGAATTACCTAAAAATATTTTATATTATTACAAATAATAAAACAAATCTTGTTAATTTATTAACGATACATCATAATAAATTAATAAAAAGTCATTTTCTAATAATTCTAACTTCACAAGGTGTTAAATAATTTTAAACAATAGTATTTTATGAAACAATAAAATCATCAAATAAGGATGTAACTTTTATCATTAATAAAATATCATATATTTTCTTTAGGGTTTATGTTCGCAAAACCAGTGCTTTTCAGGAGCACAGAACTTTCATTTTTATATTATGTTATAGAATAGACATGGTGGAAAGAAATTCTCATTAATCGCTTGTAAAATGAAGAACAAGTGCCCCCTATAACCCTGCAACCAGAACTTAAAATTATGTTTTCATACAGTAGTGTAATGACAAGGGGAAAAGGACGAAAGCACAACAGCAAGAAGATCGCTACAAATTCAGTTTTAGGCAAGAGATAATGATCGAAGGAGACCTGAGGGGGCAGCTTTACACCTTGAAGAAGTTGAATTTGCGACTTGAATCTCTTTCAGAATATAGGCAATCCTTGGCTAATCTGGGGGTGTTGACCATTTCCAGAATCCCCACATAGGGCAGAATGAAATTAAAGAATACTTTGCCAAAACCATAAACAGCATGTCACTGGTTCTGAAGACTCTCAATTGCTTTTTTCCACTGCCATGCTCTCTGTTTTGCATCTTCAAAGGACATCACCTTCTTTGGCTGAACCAGTATAGATATAGAAAAGAATTACATATAAGCAATCATCTACAGCTACACTTCCACGGTCAAAATATTGTACTCAAAAATGGTAGGACGCAATGCTAAAAAAGCTATATTTGAAACTTATGAAAATAAGATAAGAGACATTACAGCATTGCACATCGGTACAGTAGACATATATTTACAACATAATCTCAAAATAACTCTCAGTCCAAGAATTTGACAACTTGGTGCTAAAGATCAAACAGTCCGTAATTATAATGAGGACAGTCATAGGCAATAGCCGAGCCAAAAAGACATACCGTACAGATCTTGAAATGAGATGGACTAGTAACTTGGATGCTGAGGTCATTGGAATTATCAGACCAGATTATGTTTCCCTTTATGACTAATTTTGAAGGATCAACGTAAATTAATTTTGGCTTGTTGGTGAGTATAAGTTGCACCTTCTTGTTAGTCAATTTCTGCAGTTTCTTTACCATTGAGATCATAAGAACAGATTCATCTGGATCCAAAAATTGTTGCCTGACAACAGATACACGTATGAATAAGCTAATGTAGATAGGTAACATATAAACCACTACTTTAGAATTCTGAAGGCATTATTCTGGCTTTAAAACATAGAAACAAAGTTATGAAAATAAAAGCTTTAGAGCAAACTTAGAGCATAAATTGTCAAATGTTGAGGTACCATTTAGAATCAAAGGAGTCAATTGAGGCCAGCCTAGTTATATGACCCGATGGTTCAGTGGAATGTGAGACTCCAAGACTTCCATCATTTTGTATTGCTGAGCTGTCCCCAATGTGGGACAGGTTCCATGAATCATTATCGTTTTCATGACCACCGTCTTCAGAATGGGCCTGAAGAGGCAAATCAAGAGATCAGCAGATATAACTGATAATTAGACAGGGAAAAATGGACAGTAAAAAGTAAATCCTTCCACGTATATCCAAGCTCAATGACAGTCATACCACTTGCTCCAACGCAAGCTTTGGAGGGGTCCTTGCTCTTAAATTATTCCAATCAATGCCCTTAAAGAAAGGATGCATCTTGAGGGAAGGATAACCATCAGGTCCAGCACCCGGTCTTCTACAGGGATCTGTATCCTATATCATGATTATAAAGCAAATCAGAGACTGCAACGATGAATTCCAAAATGCGGAAAGTGGAAAAAATGGTAGCTTGGTAACTTATGCAAACCCAAGCCCTGTGGCTCATTAGGTATAAGATTACCTAAGCTACATGTCAATTCTGATTTATATCAAAATGTTAACAAGATCCAACACCCAGATTGCAAAGCCTAACAAACAGACAGGTTCATAAAATGCATGAACTCTAATAGAAGTTACAAATCACCAACTTCCTTTTCATCATGCAGTAAAGCATAGACAACAAACACAGATTGTTTAACGCAAGTCTTGGAGCAATTCCTTGAGGTCATCAGTTATTCTATAATAGAGTAGAATAACACAAACGTATTAGCAAAATGGAAGCATCGATCAAAAAGAATAAACTGCTAACTTTTCACACCTAATCTGCTAAACTTTTTATCTCTTACCAATAAGCGATCAATTAAATCTCTCGCTTCATCTGAAAAGTAACTAGGAAATCTAATGTCCCGGGCTATAATTCTTTGGAATATGAGCCATTCACTTGCATCTTTGAAAGGTGAAGTTCCAGAAAGCATCTGATACAAGGTGCAGCCAAGTGCCCAGAGGTCATTTCTGTTTAATTGGCCAAAAGAGCAAAAAGGGTTATTCCTTAGAAGCAAGATATTGATATGAACAAAAAAACAATTTTAATTTACTCTCCAAGGGTGTGTAGAGTTACTTGACCAGCATATTATGGATAGAAGTCTCTTACCCAAAAGTAGCTGGAGAAGAGTTCAGAACCTCTGGAGGCACATAAGCAGCAGTGCCTACAAATGTGCAAGCCTTATCATCTGGACAGAGTGTCAAATGGAAACATATCAAACCCAAGACTCAAATGGTATAGCCGAAAAAGTTCAATGTAAAGAAATTGAAGCGCTACCAGAGGCTGCATTTGGAAGAACAGTTATGCGGCAATCCTGCATGGGCTTCACACTTCCAAAATCAGCGATTTTGATGTGCCCTTCAGCAGTAAGTAGCAAGTTTTCTGGCTGCAGACAACTAATTCTTAGTACTTTTTCAGATGAGTAAACAATGTGAAAATGTACTAGCATGTTACCTTGATATCTCGATGAATTAATCCCATATTGTGTATGTATTCAAGAGCATCTACAACTTCTGCGGTATAGAAACGAGCTTCATCTTCAGACAACCGGCCTTTCTGCATATGCGCAGATAAACTGGAGATATGAAAATATCCAAACAAGCTAACACCACAGACCACTTGGTGAGGAGAGGATAGAAGAAGTAAAGAATAGTTGTAAAAAGGTTTTTATATAATTGACTTACTCTAGTTATTTGATCAAAAAGTTCTCCACCTTCACAGGATTCAAGTGCCATGTCTGCACATATCAACAAGAAATGAACATCACACGTTAATGCTCATCTTCTGGTCTTGAATAAATCAAGTGAAAGCCCCAAATAACAGTGAAGAATGCAAAATCAAGATACATGGCTTCAAGGAACCCACACAAGGAGAACGTATCTTGAAAAGTAAAATATAGCTTCACAACCCCAGGATGATCCAACTGATCAAGCACGATGCGCTCCAATTTCACATAAGCAGTTTTATTTTCTTTGGTGATGAATTTTTTGTCCATGATCTTTAAGGCAAATACACTCCCTGTATCCTTCTTCTTCGCCCTTACTACCTGATTTATTAATATGAATGTCAGAGAAGTAATATGCGAAGATAATCGCAAAGTCAATAAACCACAACAAAGTAATATATGAGAACCAACATCTGCATACCAGTACCATTACACAACATGAAGGATATTCTAATTATGTTCCGAAAAATTGGAGCCTCCATTGTCCTTACATATCAGCTTTTTATTTCCTCTTCACAATCAATTCTTCATTAACCATATAAGAGCATAAACACCTTATATACCACTACGGCATAGAGCCAAGCTCATACAACCAACCTCCCCCTTAGAGAAAATTCTCTCTGAACTCTAGCCAGCACACTTGACCATGTTTATAATTCCTAAATGGTCAGTACAGAAATACGTTTTCCTACGTGTTCTGCATACGAAGAAAAAAGTCAATTTTTCTATTGAATCATATCACGGCCATTATTTACTTTATGCAAGTTAATTTAAAAGGAAATATAAAGTTCATAATCTGGTACCGTGCAATTACCAACAGTCGCGTAAGTAAAAGAATGACAGACGATATTTAATCACAGTCATCAAAAAAGAAACAAAACCCACCAAACGAACTAGCAAAAAAAGTAAGCCAACAATTAAAAGAGACCAAATGAGGCGTTGAAACTTGGAAGACCAGACCTTGGAATAAGAACCAACACCATAGATCTTGCCGAGCTCAAAATCCTGAATGGAGAAATTCTCCTGAGGAGCCCTAAAAGCAAAGCTCTTAGATCTCAGAACATGCCCATTATTAGAAGATGTTGAAGAAGAGGACGAGGAAGAAGAAGAAGAAGAAGAAGAAGTGTTGTTGCTTTGAATCCTTAGCTTTGAATCAAAATCCTTCTCCATTGCCAACATCTCTATATATCTTTCCCTGTGATTCCTTGTCTCTAATCAAATTATGGATAATACATAACGATAATGACAGATAAGCAACAATACCCACTTTCTCTCTCTAAGAGAAAGAGAGGAAAGAAAAACAAAAATTGCCTCCTTAGAAATCTTAGGACGGGAGCTTCCAAGTCAAAAGAGAAGGCATTGGATGAGAATGAGAGGGAAAGTTTGAGTCTATATTCTCTGAAAAAGAAAAGTGAATAAGATTCTCCTGAAGGACTAAAAATAAAAAATAAAACTTGAAAACCCTAGAAACTTAGAAATAATTGAGGAGGAGAGGCATTAGATGGCGGAGGGCTGAGGGAGATTTGGGGATTGAAGAGAAGAACAATGGCACATGGCACTGAATGATGATTTACCATCCATTCATTTCTTAGATTTGAACTCTTTTTATATAATTGAAAATAATCTAAATTAGTTGGCAGTGGCACATCACTCCATGATTCTCTGGAATCTTTGATTCTGTTAGCTGTTGCTAGTGTGGTTTATTTTTTTTATAATGAAAAAGAACAACTTTCCGGGATAGATTGAATTGATAACAAAGAAAATCAAAGTGAAAGAGTAGTAATCGCAAGTAGCAACAAGAAGGCATTGATTGAGTTTTTTTTGTTTTAATAACAAATAACCATTATTTATTTCATGTGAGTGTAGTCCCACTCCCACCCCATGCCATAAATTTTAGGGACGTGAACGTGAGGTCACGCACTTTAGTTTTGTTCCTGGTCCATCAATGGACTCACAGTCACATCCCATTTCTCATGCCATCCCCCAACTCATAGTCTGCCCATCTTGCAATAAATTATCCATGAATAATAATAATAATAGTATTGCATTTACACCTAAGGGTAGGGGATATACTATTAAGAAGATCTTATTCGGAAATAAGATCTTTTGTTCCATAACACATGGTAAGAATAGAGGGGATGAAATAGAAGATCTCGTCCCTCTTAAAGGTGGCACGAGATCTTTTTCTGCAAGTGTAGATATTAATTAGGATTCAATATATTTTGAATGATTTTCATTATTTTAAAATAAATAAATAACTGAACTGAAGATAAGCCCAATATATATATTTCTAGCAACAGATTAATTTAATATACATGTTGCAACAAAGCATACAAGGGATTACTAAACCAAAATTTACATCAACTATCAAAATCTTCAAAAGGGGGCAGATGAGGTATAGAGATGGCAGAGAAGAACACACAACATAGAGTCTAGATTCTGATAACCTCCTACTATAAATCCCACCCATCTTTTCAACCATCAAACTCCCACTTTCTACCACCTAAACTACCATACATGTCTGAAAATAGGGTCAGGCAATTACTTCTTATCCTGTAGTGCTCTTGTGTATTCCTGCTAATGGCAGAACCTGAAAACTTGGATGTGTCTACGGCCCATGCAGGTCTCACGTATTCAACAGTCTTGGATGAGCTCGCGTTTGCATATAAATAATTGAGCAGCACATCCTCACAGTTGAAAAACTTGTCAACCAGCTCTCTCCCTGCCTTAGCTCCCTCGCCCCAATACCTTTCAGAAGCTAATTTAGCGTCAATGAAAGCTGCCCCAGTAAGAATCATGTTATAACCTTTGTGACTCCGAGCATATTTCTCAGCCCTATACTTCAGTGGACTTCCACTGATGAGACGGGGATAGAAGCCAACTATTCGATCTGGGTGCTGACGCCACACATTGAACCCACGCTCAATATCGTCACAACTCATCATAATGTCATCATCAAGCTCAAGAACAGCACGAGTGTTAATAAATGAATCCTCCTTGAACCGATTATTCAATGAGTTCCGTTCCTCGACTCTGATCCTAACTGGCACTTTTGACTCCAGTTCACTTATTTTGGGAGGTACTCCTTTGTTCCACACTACAACAATTTCTTTGACTGACGAGCACTTTGAGTAATGCCTTAAGTACAGCTTCAAATTCCAAAGCCGAGCATAATAGGTCATCGTCAACAAAGTGAACTGAGAGTAGTGACCATTACGAGGGTAAGCCTCTTCAGCACCATTGCCTCCATAGATATATTTGACACCTGAGCACATCAACGCAATTCCAACTACAAATAGGACAGCCAAAACCATTTTTCCTGCCCATGTATTTGGCCTTATTTTTCCTCGAAGAGATAAAGGTGCTCTGTTTAAGCGGCTGCAAAA
>JAOQMM010000173.1:12337321-12348777 GCA_027563515.1 Erythroxylum platyclados | reverse complement strand
ACCATTTTTCCTGCCCATGTATTTGGCCTTATTTTTCCTCGAAGAGATAAAGGTGCTCTGTTTAAGCGGCTGCAAAACTTTCTCAACTTTGAAGAGAAATTCGTTGATCTTTCCCAAACGAAAGATATATCACTTCTCTTGCCAGAATAATGTGAACACCAGTTCAGAGGGATGATACACTTCACAGCTCCAAGCAATACACCCAACAACACAACAATTGCAGCAACAGCTGCAATTGAAGCACAACCAAGGATAGACCGCCATGCTGAATCTCCTGAAGGGACACGGTCTCCATCCATAACCGCAATCCACTCTCCAGAATTTAGATGCTGCACATCAAGATGGTGGTAACGAGCACCATTCCAAGCATTTCTCCCTTTCCTGGGCTCTTCAAAACCCAACGGAATTTCAACCTCTTTATAATCATCTCTTGTAAGAACTTCCACCTTGAAGACACGTACTCTTCGCCCATATGTTTCACCGCAGTCTTGGCCAACACGATAAAGATTTCCATCATGCACAAATGGTCGACCCCCATTTCTCGCTCCCATACTCTTGTCAACATTATGAATGGGGTTCTTTTTATGTGGTTTCCAAGGACCAAGAGGTGAGTTGCTATACCAGATTTCCAGTTGTCCATTCTTTTTGGCTCCAAAGCCACTATGATCTGAACCAAAAAGCCAATATCCTCCATTGTGATTAATTATAAAGGAATCAACAAGGGGCTTTTTTATAAGAATTTTCTCCAGTGTCCACTGCAATGGAAAATCTAGTGCTCGATAAAGACGAAGATCCCCTTTCTGACTGCTCTCAGGCATCATGTATATCTGCAAGAGAGAGTACACAATACACAGATGGAGTAAGCTTGTCATTCAACTATAATTTTCAATTGTGCAGTACTGTTTTCAACTATAGTCAAAATAACTCCCTCGAGTCATAAAGTGTTATTTTCAAATGCAAAGATTGTAAAGCCAATAACAAAAAGATGAATATTTTTAACAAGATCTGCTTTGCCATACAAACCGAGGACCCTGATGTAAAACTATCCAAGATATCTATTTTAGTACACAGCAGTAGCAAATGTAGTATATCAGCTTGCATAACTGCTATACACGGGTGGATATTGATAATTTAGAGCTGAAACAAATGCAACTGTGGTTTCATGCAGAAGAGTTTGTTCTTACTTGGCTAAGGTATTCAAAAACATAGGGATAAGAAAGATGCCAGTCCTCATCCAAAGCAATACCCAACTGTTGCCATGATGCTCCTTTGTCAATACTTCTTGCAACTCCAATATCGCCTTGCATGGTGATTGAATTCTTTGTTTCATAAAATAGGAACAGAGTATTTCCCTGAATCAAGTCAATACAAACAAAACAATGTCACTTTCATAACAAAATAGTGTAGTAACAAACCCTGTCACTAAAAACTCACACCTCTAGGGGGGGAAAAAATAACTACACAGCATGTCACTATTCTGGACAGTGTAAAATATTCAGTCAGTCAAGAATATACAAGCACATAAAGAGAGCAGGATGACAAGAGAGGACAAACATGTAAACTGCCTACAAAGACTCATTGTTATGGTTCACAGCTCATTTAATGCAATCAACCTCATGTGAGTGGTATGCACCTCCAGTTACAATAGTATCATTTCTAATACACGTAATATTAAGAGATCACTTGCAATTTAATAAGCATTTGCAGAAATACTCAGCATAAGCCAATAAAACTAAGGAACTCCCATGGTCCTAAGTAGTCAACCATTTACTAAAACGGAAATAATTTTTTATAGTATCAAATTAGGCACATGTTAAATTCATAAATTAACAGTTCACCTTCATCAAACACACATCAGATCATGATGGGACTAGCTTGTCAGATACATCCCTATCAACTATGATATTAACATGAGACATCATGCAAATCTCAAGCTGATTGCTGATAAGTAGAAACCAAGCAATATGAACCCAACCTTATCTTTAGCAACATAAAAAAGAAAGTTCCATTAGTGGATAGTTATCACTAAAACCGATCCATACAAGAACAAACAACCACAAAAAGTTATACTATTGTAGTCCCTCTTAAAACATTTCCTTATACTAAATTCTGCTATATTGAAAATAAAGGTGTCCACCATAATAGCTGAATGCAGCATGGAATTGCCTTTACCATTTACCTAGGGGGCATATTAGACAACTAGAAAGCACGTATACGACAAAAATAGATGGCCAATCAAGGAGAAGTTGTTGAAACCACGACAAGGAAATATTTTCCCCCTCACAATGTATTAAGTTGACATAGTTGTCCCTCCCTCTTATATTTACATATGGTATATGATTCATATGCAACTGAAAGACATTCAGCAATCTCATCCAATTCCTATTATGGTCATGGCAGCTCATCCAATGAGCCAAGTTCACTGCATGACTTGTCTGTTCTCTTTGTAGGTTTACATGATTTTAATAGAAAGATGGTAATGTATACTTTGTACTAATTCATTGTACAATATTACAAGAACTATAGAATCAATAAAAGAGGCGGGAGGAGGACAAGAAACTGAGAAGCATGCAATACAACTTGGTAAGCCCTAATCCATGCAGGTCACAGATTTGTAAAACGACACCTTAAAATGTATATGCTAATACTTTTAAAACACAAAAACTGTAAGATGTGAACACGCAGCCAAAATTTATCATGCCAAACCAGAAATTTTTATCATTTAATTTATTCCTTCATCAAAACCACCGACAATGTGGTCCCAAATTTCCATACCTTTGATTCATATTTTCACCATTCTGCAAAGCAATCGGATACTTAGTGTAACCAAACAATCACATACATCATGGAGCCTTTCTTTCATTAGTCCATGACCCCGGCCTTAGTTTGCTATCAAATTAACAGTCAAATAAATGCATACACCAGGTGAACAATGATTAAAATGGTAGCAACAGCCAACAAAGCCAACAATTTGCATCCCCAACCAAAGTTACATATAAGGAAACAGTACAAGAAGATAGTGTTGCAGTAACGAATAGTCGTATCTTATACCAAACAATTAGATGCAAAAATTTTACATTACTTTGTACCTACAAAGGAAACAAAATCATGAAATGTGGAAAAGACAATTCAAAATATAAAAAGTGGAAAATAGATAATTATATACCTGAACATAAAGGAAAGGATCAGCAACAAAATTACTGGGGAAGTTAGCTTGTGAAACTGAAGCACAGGTGACAACTGGGTTTGCCACCGGCCACGCCGAACTCTCATTTCTCCATACATTAACCTGATCCCAAATCAAACCAACAGTCATATCAGGCAAAGGAACAACAAAAAAACCATCATAAATCCATAAAAATATAGATCTTTTGTCCTTTTTAACAGGCAATTGTCAGTAAATTAAGAACAAAGATCAAACCAAGGCGATACCTAGAACAAGTTTTTCTATTAAAACATTTAATTCAAGGGTCTAAATATATCTGCAGGGAGTCGCATTGAAAGAGAGGATCAGAGGGAAACCAGCAAAATACCAACTAAAAGTACTAAAAAGTTCTCAAAACCGTCATTGTTCCAGAGAAGTAATTAGAATTAAAATCCTTAAGGAAGTCAAGAGTCCCAAACATCAGTATGTTAATTATTGTAAACGAACCAAAATGAAAGAAAATAATAATAAACATATACGAAAGACTGTATTTTTCTTCGTGTAGGAAGAGAACCATTTTCATCCTTCCCACGATCAGGAATTTTGGAAAACCAATTTGAAAGAAAATCGAAAAGAGAGAAAAAAACAAAAGAAAAAGAACTTACAGCTTCAATTGGTTTAAGAGAGAAAGGAGAATCCCCATAGAAGACCCCTATAGACCAGGAGCCCTCATTGTCCTCTCGACAACCAAAACAGCTCAACTCTGCGCCGGTACCACAACCAGCATGTATATATGACTTATTAAACTCAAGCCAAAGATAGAACATACCAATCGATCCGTACAACACGAAACAGCCCAAAAAGAAGATAAAGCCCGAATAAAAAGGAGACAGAAATCTATAGTAGTGGTTCTGTTGCTCCCATCTCCACCTACACCAACACTTCATGCTTATGTCACAGCAACTCCCTCCTAACGCACCAATGCCGCTGGCGCCGCCACTAACTTCATCGGAGCCACCACCAGCACCGTTCACTGAAATTCCCATAATTGACTTTAACCGAACCACTTCACTTCACAAACTAAGATTCCTCAACTCAACGACCCATTTCTTATCTCGGAAATCAAAACATGCCCGTCAAACAAATTTGCATAAAGTTTGATTCTTTATCCTTCCTTTTTAAAGGTTCCTTTTTCTTTTTTGTGTTTCTCGGGCTTTAGAAGCCTTACGAGGCTGGGATGAGCTGTAAATTTCTTCAGTGAAAGTTGCAACTTTTATTCTCGTTCCTTGTCTGTTAGTGCAAAATTGCCGAGTTATCGTGCAGATTAAAAATCTCGAAAGACACAGCCGCGTGTTAACAGCTATTAAAGTGGTGGTGGTGGTGGAGGAGCAGCAGTCTCCGTCTCCGAGTGTGTAGTGCAGAGAAAAGGCAATCCCTGGCAGAGTATAGATAAACAATTCCTAGAATATCTCCATACATTGGGACACCTTTAAGGTGTGCGTCTCAATACACTTAATTTGAGAGGTATCAAATTCTTAATAAGCATTCAGATGTTTAGTATTTACATACATGTGACGACGGAAGCTTCAGAGGATTCTCTGGATGTTGAGACCATGCGCGGACAGCAGGCAGTGGCTTCCACTCTCCGCGTTTGAAGAGTAGATGTGGAGTTGTTTTACACGTGGAAAGTGGACCCAATATGTGAGTGGCTTAGTCTGTTAATGTGCGTGGACTTTTCTCTTTTTTATTTGGACAGAATAAGCGGCAATTTGAATGAAATTACTCTATTTCGAATACCCTAGTAATCCAAACGTTGTTAATTAATACGGAGGTATCATTTTTTTAAAAAAAATACATTTATAAAATAATCTCCAAATTTTTTAAATTTACAAGTGAGAATTCTCATACCCTAACAACGGATAAACAGAATATCGTACCATACCATAGATACTAATAATTATATAGCAAGCACAATTGTAGCTATTACTCTTATTGTAGAGGGAAAAGCTAGTGAAACCCCTACACTTGCAATCACAATCATAACCCAAACACCTAGTCTTAGAATTGACTTTAAATTTGTATCAAGAAAGAAGTCTGGAAGGAAGAAGAACACTTCTTCTTCTACTTCTTAATGTCAATTAGCATATGGATCATTAGGGGTTTAAATTAACCTACAAAAGGGCAAGTGATCAAAGACTTAATTACTGAAAGTAAGCTCTCCTTAATCGGTATTTTGGAAACCAGGATGAAGAAGAACATCAACAACCTCCTACCTTTTTTGCCTAACAACTAGGGGTTCATTTCCAATCAAGATTATCACCCCAGTGGAAGGATTTTAGTAATCTACAATAGTGATAAGGCTGAAATAATGAGCTCCACCATTACTGATCAGTTGATCTACTTATAAGTATTTTCTAAACATCTCTCTGCAAGGTCCTGGATATTTCTGTTATTTATGCTCTTAATTATGGCTTTGAAAGACTTTTGTTATGGAGCAAGTTGAAAGAGCTAGCATATGGTATCAATTCACCTTGGCTTTTGATAGGTGATTTCAATTCTATTATTAGTCAAGATAAAGCTGAAGGTCCTTATTCCAATAGGCCTATTTTTCATAATCTAAAGAACTGCTTGGCTAATATCCAAGTTTTTGACTTGCCTTATTTTCCACCTTGATTGGAGTAGTAAGATTAGAATTTTTGACTTTCTCCTTATCTTAATATCTACTTCCCAAAATCTAGTTATAAGATTTGCATTACGCTTCATAAAAACAAATGTTGGTTTTAGAATTCGATTTACTTAATATTAATAATCCAAATGGTAAGTTCTAAGATATTATCTCCAATGCTTTAGTTTTGAAGATATCTAAATCCCCATTCTCGATGTAGAGGTGGCAACAACAATTTTCTGAATGGACTCAAGTCCTACTAACCCTTGTGGAACTCATTGTAAAAAAAGCAAACTTGAAGCTTTAAAGAGCTACAAATTAAGGTGTAAAAATATATAGATGTGGAAGATGCTTAATGTATTATGAGAAGTTGATTGAAAATATTTTACTTATAAAGATTTATAAGTTTTAACCGTAAATGCATGGTGTAAGTGTAGCTAGCACTAGCAAGTATGGGTTAATCCCACGCGAATTGTAAGTATTAATATTAACCCCTTTTCTATTACCTAACTGTCGAATTAAATTGTGAATTTACTTGAAAATTAAAGAAAACATACAAAACTAAAGTTAACACAATAATGAACTAAGATAAAGAAAATACTATGAAAAGTCAATATCAAATAAGTAGTACTTAGGTGATGAATCCCCTTAAAATATCTTAAAAGTAACCATTTATCACGAAATCAAACTATTGATTATTAGACTATGAAAATATCTTAAAACTAACCCTTTATCATACAATTAACCCTTTCTCAAGACTTTTAGCAACTAACCCTCGATTGATTCGTGAATTTCACTATTAGGTTTATCTCTAATCCAGAGGATTTATGTTGACCTATCTCTAGGTTTACATGCAACTCCTTCCAATTATGATAGATCTATTCACACAAAAATTTAAGATTTAAATTCGTTTGGTCTTTTCCTTAGTCATTAAACTTGTAATTCCTTATAAAGGATCATAAGAATAGTTGGATATAAGTGCTAGTGCAAGTTAATCTCCATTAGTTATGCAACCTTTTCTATCTTGAGATTAAGTAAATAAATATTGTTGAAGGGGCTAAGAAACCAATCGACAGAACTGTGGAGACAAAATTACATTCAAACTTGCATTTTGCTATTGCATTTATACTTTATAAAAAGAGAAAAACATTAAAGCCTTTTAAGATTTGAATTAGAAAACTCAAAAATTACATTTGAGATTTCATCCCCTACGTGGATGATTACAGAACTCCCTTATCCAAATTGTTGAAGAAGAATCCACCACTATAGAGCAAAGAATAAACAAGTTGTCCAACACTTAAAACAAGCATATTAGAATCTACTTCCTTTAAAGATTCCTGACAAAGGCCAACACATTCTTTAGACAAATGCTAGTGACCATTATTGAGGCGCTATATAAATTGAAGGGATTAATGGGCAAAGACATTATTGTGGCCATGGTGGTGGTCAGTTCAAGGAGTTAGAAAAACACTACCACACCATCTACAAAGAAATCTTGGTAGTAAAAAGGCGCATCGAAAAATTCAATTTTCACTTCAGCCCTTATCATTTTCTTATTGAGATGGACAACACATCTTTTCCAAAGATCCTTTAGCCTATCAAGAAGATATAGCCTGATAGCCAATCACTTTGTTGGGAAGATTAGTTTTCAAGTTATAAATTCACTATCTGTCATATCAAATGTCACCACAACATCTTTACATATTTCCTCTCTCGACTAAGGAAACCAATCAAATTACTCTCTCTCTCATACTTAAAAATCCAATTCCTCTAATCCTTTCTATCATGGAATTTCCTCAATATGCTAGGATTCAAAAGTCCTTCCCTCCAATCACTAAAACTCCTCCAACCACACTAAATGACATTGCTATTCTTCTTCAAAAAGCTTGTTTTACTACCTCCATCTTGTTCTCACAACTCTGCACATTCTGCCACACCCCCATCACTTTGATACAGTAACAACTTATCGAATCCTCTACCATCTTTATGATTCCTTTTTTGAGCTAACAATATGGCACTTGTGGGCTTTATCTGCCCAGTATGCATGCCGAATTTCCCTCTCTCCTTTGCATGTATACAAACGTCTTGCCAATCCAGTCAATGCTAGCTCTCTCTTATGGACATTCCTTGAATGATTTCAACCTCTACCTAAATGATGCATTTAGCTTGCACGTATCCTTAATAGATATCAGCTATGGGATATTCCTTTGTTTGATCAAAAATCTCAGTATATCTTCATCATCCACCACCCATATAGCTTGACTGTAATTGGATATATTTGCACTATTAATCATTTCCAACTTGGGCGCACTTCCAGTGATTGGTAAAAATATCGGAAAGACTTCCTAAGTGATCTATATCATTTCTTGGATCACCTAAATCATCATCCAACAACCACCAAGCCAACCATGCGTACATTTCTAGGTCCATACCCAGGAGACTTTGCTCTTTAGGAGCCAATTTCTCTAATTGTTGGATATTAATCCTCTATTGACTAATTTGCTTACATGGGCTTTAACATTAGGGCAGGAGAACTATGATGTCCACTTGGCTTTGAACCCAAGCAACATTTTGAAAATGAACAAAGCTCCACAACTCACGAGCCTAAACTCCCTGAACATTTCCAAGATGCCCAAGATCCATGGCCTACAGTTTGGACTAAAACAGAAATAACTCATTTCCATAAAGAGCTAGAAAAAATAGATGATGACATGTATGATTCTGATGATAATGGTGGATCCCAATCTCTTTCTGCACCTCTCTATTGATATATTCCTTCTTATCTTTAAGAATATTATTAGGATCCAGCGTTTTCAATAATTCTTACTTTTATTATGAACTTTTGTCTTCTAGTTTGAATTACTGTACTTTATAAGAATCTTTTGTAAAAGTTGTTTCATTTCACTTGCTTAGTCAATAAAAAACAACTTCTTCAATTGTAGATCATCGGAAAAAAATCAATAAAAATGATGTGTATTTTATATTATATGGCTTCTTTTTGAGTTCTCCCTCTCCTGAAAACTTGATTCTTGAATAATGTAGCTATAGTCATAAAGTATGATTTACACTTATCTTTTCATGAAGATCTTGTGTATCAGAAAGTCTTGGACTATAGATCATGTTTGAGGTCTAAAGCTAAACGGGAAAAGATCGGTCAGTTTAGATTTCTAAAAGACAGGCCTTGAGAATTGATACCTAAATAAAGAAGAAGGATTTGTCTCTCAGACAGTATATCTGAAATCTGAGCTACAGTTAATCTTAGATCTCTTATGAAAATATGTTATATAAATCACCAAACTGGTATATAGCTTAGAATCTCATAATATAGCTCTCTTAAGACTTATCAGTAAAATATTTCATAAGCCTAAGAGACATAACGAGAAGAGCCTTTCTCTATTGATATTCTCTAATAACACCACGTACTTTTGGTTTTTGCTATCCTTATATGTCCTTTGACCAGGGGTTGCCCCGATGATATCTTTCTCTAGTATTATATAAGATACGACAAGTATATATTCACTTGACTGATGTCTAAAGGTTATAGCCCATAGATTAAAGTAGATGTGCCTTCGAGAGAATCTCTTTTTAATTAATGGTCAGAAAATAAAATTTATTATTTTTGGGTAGATATAATTAATTAAATTTATATTTTTAAAATTTTTAAATATATAAGTTAAAATAATATCATCTTAAATAACTAAATTAAAACGAAATCATTTTAAATAAGAGAAATTTAGTCTAGTAAATCTTTTGAATTAATCCCTTAATCTAAACTCAATGTAAAGGTTACTCAATTGAACTCTATTATATTAATTTCAAATTGAACTAAATCAAATTAAACTATTTTTCCCAACCTTACTTACAAGGACCCTTGTCATACTGTATTATACTTCACCCAATGCTAATACTAGACAGGAATCGATACAAGTTCTCGATGGGGAAAGAAATTAATATGAATGCTGATTCAGTCAATCAAACCATGATTGCTCTAATGAATTTATTAATGCAATAATTAAACCATTGACTGGTGAATTGAGCCATCGATTCATGAACATGGAATATTTATATGTTCTTGCACATACATACGTAAAGCAAAATAGGAAGAAAGAGGAGTCTAACTAATCAAGGCAGGTACTTGCTAAATAAAGGGATTTAAAATTGTGGCTAGCAAATTAAGAAGAATAACTTCTCATCTTTCGAATTCCTTGGCTTGCATTTCACTAACTTATATCCTTAAAAAGTTTAAATAAAGGTATTGGTTCACAATAAATATGAATAATTTAAAAATTAAAAACATTTTTCTTGAACCATATTATACGTTTCAACTAATACAACTTTTCACATAGATTAAAGATTGAAATTTAAAAAAATATATTTTCACTTTTAAAATTTTGAAATTAATAAAATTAAAAGAGAAATTTAATTATTAAATCAATAATTTTAAGTTTAAATTTTATTTATTTTAATTGATATCAATCCAATTTATAATCTAATTGATAATAATAATTTTTCATTTTTCAGTCATATCCTATATACTTTAGCAAGTTCTAATTATAACAAAAATAATAAAATACGTTTTATGGAAGGTTAACATTACATTTGTTTCCGATGAAAAACTTTACATTAACTATTATTTGCGTCAGAGTTAGGTTGTCAAAAAAGAATGAATTAAAATGTAATTTTATTAGGCAGGAAATTAAGACGTATGTCGGCAGGAACTAAATCATTAACTACACAACAACTATACAAGTTGACTGTTATCTGTCTGAATCAATCGGTTAAACTGATAGCAATGGACAAATTTATTATTTCAATCCGCAATTCATGAGGTTAGTATTGAAACTTAAACTTTAGCCACCAAATATTGAGATCTAAAGAGATATCCACTTGAACATTTTCTAAATGGTGTAAATATCCCACTTGGGATGTTTCTATCGGGATATTTGGTTGACTGAAATCACCATTTCATTCTTGACATATTTTTAGTAATAGGTTATTTTCTTGTTTCGTTAAAGAAAACATACAAATATATAATTCAAGGGTTTACTTATTCTTTGAGTTTGGGGAGTTGGTAAACTCATCATTTCCCTATCTTTATCTATTTCAAGTGAGTTGGAAATAAAAATGAAGACTTGTTTGGATAAAAATATCTTTAAGAAATCAACATAATTACTTAGCTATAATAATATTAATAATGTATTTAGCGAGGAATGATGAATTATGATGAATATTTTAGTTTTTTTATTAGTTATTCCTTTGTTACTCTAAATTTATGTTTTCAAACCAAACATTGATATTATATTATCATTAGAAATTCTTAAAAATAAATCAAATTAAATAATATATATTCTATTATATTCTCCATTTATTATATTCTTAAAGAATTACCATTTCATTCCTTATTATTCTTGCAGGTGAATCAAACGTCCTGTAATTTTTTTAAGAATCCAGTTGGTAGAGAAATGAAATGAACGAATCCACCTCTAGAAAGTTTACCGACTTGTGACTGAACCTCCTTTAGGGGTGGCATTTCCAGCCTAGCCCAGCCTGCGTTTGGCCTGGATTGTCTATATGAATTATGTGTTCAGGCACATGGATGTAAATTGAATAATTTATCTGCAAGCAAATCAATGATAACTCAGGACG
>JAOQMM010000173.1:12307361-12326139 GCA_027563515.1 Erythroxylum platyclados | reverse complement strand
TAATTACAAAATACATTGACAATGCATGAACCATCTATATTTGGTTCTTCACTTTTCAAGAAAACGGGCTGATTTTGTCCAAAAAAAACCAACCTGTTTATTTTTTTAATTGGCTAGTTTTCTTCGAAGAGTTATAAACACAAACTGGACTAGAAATTAGGTCGGTTCAAATTTATTTCAATCGAACCGGTCATTTTGGTCTGATTTTTACCGTTCTTTTTTTTATTTTTATCTTGTTTTTATTTATTTTGACTTTTCAACTTTTCTTTTTGAATAACAGAAACTTCATCCAAGACTTAACTAATGTTTTATTATTGAAATATTGTTTATAGTAAATATTAAAAACAAATATCAATGTATTATTTAAATAACAATGTTAATCTGTTTATAATTAATCTACTACATCCTAAAAACTTATTAATTCAAATTTGATTCATAAGCCAATGCTCATAAAACTTTTGAAAATTGGAGCATGACATGTAAATAATAAGCCAATTTTTATGCGGAAGTGAAAAACTAACATGCAAATGGAAAGACTAAGATAAAAGTAAATATCAAATAATCTAAAGATCAACCAAAACAGGGCATATATCATTCTTGTAATATATTTTAGAGAATACAAGTATTGTTCTCACAAAGATTGAAAATACTAATAATAATTATCCTTTTATTATCTAATCTAATAAAATGAATGATTGACTTTAAAGAAGTGAATAACTAAACAAAATTATTGAACTAAAATAACAAACCAAATTGATAACAAGAATGAAGTAATCAGTTAATAAACAATACCCAGAGAATTCCTTCTAAAACCTTTCTATGCTTAAATTTATCTAGATTCAATTACCAACTCTAGTTTCTTGGATAGATAAAAATTTCAAAGTTATAACTATATTCTTTATCAAGAAATATAAATTATTCCCTTAAGTTGATTGATTGAAATCTCTTTGTAATCAAATCGTTTAAGAACGCATTAACTTGTTCTATGAATTTCATTATGAGATTTGACTATAACATGATCTTGTCTTTAGAATTTCATGCAACTCATATTATTTATGCCATAATTTATTCATACATATGATTTCTCAATCCTTATATATGAAATATGAAATTAAATCAAAATGTTAGAAAATTTCAATTCAAATATAAGAAGTGATCATGAATAATTTACAAGATAAATTGGATTCAATTGAATTCGTTAATTGAATCTTGATGGAAATCCCCTTTTATTACTCCAAAGTTGCTCATTTCTTGTCTGAAGATGCTTTAATTCGATTCTCTAATGACTATTATATGTCTCTTTACTCATCATAATCGTTCCCTTTGTTTTATATCAGAAAACCTTAGAATTTTTGTAACATTATGACCAATACGGTTTAAACACAAACTCACATTGCCCCTCATAAAAAATTCTCAATTTTGTAAAATTCACCACCATGATGAGTCCCCAACTTAGATTTGTGTTAGAACTGTGTTCCTTAAGCGTAAACAAGGATTGTATTATGGACCCATGTTTTGCCTCTTTTCTCTAAAATCATGCTAGAACTTCTCTAACTTGACTCTAACTTGTCTGAATTCCTTCCTTCTCTATTAAGGAGATAAGACAAGGCTTGAAAACAAAAGGTAAGACACATTAAGTACCAAATCCTATAAATACCATCAAAACACAAACAACATGCTCTCAAGATTATGCTAAAAATATAGTCTAATTAGCACTTATCATATCCCATTGGAATAATAGCTAATTAGGGGACTGAGCTATTTGACGAGTTATGTAGGTAAACTTAGTAGAATGGATGAAGCCACTTTTGCCATGAAAAGAATAGGCTATGCTAGATTGTGTGTGGTGATTAATTTGTCTCAAGAGCTACTGATTCAATCACTCTCATGAGATTAATAGAGGGTTACATAATAGTTGAAGATGTAGTAGTTGATTCCTAGCAATGGAAGCCAACATTGAGTCACCAAGGAAATAAATAAAACTTGATAAACAAGAACTTCTAGTAAGGGGATTTTTAAGAACCAGTGGGATTGAAGACTCCTAAAGAAGATGGTGTTTCAATCCTAAAGATAAATACCTTCTCCAAATCTCTAAAGAAATTGTAGAAATTTTTATTTTGGAAAGTGAAAATTTATATTACATCAAAACAATCTTAAAACTATAAGGGTACAATAAGAATTATCCAAATTAACCTAGTATAGAAACCAAATACAGTCGACAAAGGAGAATTTGTTATCATTTAAGGATGAGCTTTAGGGTCTTTCAATTTCCATCCTCATGTCTAACTTAGTCTTTTGGCAACCAGTAGCTAGTAGCTTCATAATGCTTGCTATTCCAGTAATTGTTTTCAGTATATTGGACCATTTTATGCTTCGCAATTTTGCATTTGATGTCATTTTTTAAGCTACGACTCAACTCTATCTGATTTTTGTGCCTTTGAAATTTAAAGTCAACAACTCTCTTATCCAAGTTAAATTTTGCCTTATAAATGCCTTGTTCTCCTACTTAACCTCTCTAAATATTCTTTGATTTTTTACCCAAATGGTATATATGAGGCAACTGAATGCCAATATAAACATTTTCTTTTTTTTTTCCAATTTTAAGTCTTTGTTATCCATTCCACTATCTCATCATAAAAAGGTTTATCATAATGCATATTGGATAGTTGTTGGAGGAGCTGCCAAGGTATTGAGTAAAACTGGCATTTAAAGAATACATGCTCTATAGTCTCCTCTTTTGATTTGCATAGGACACATAATTTCTCCTAGATGTCAAATTTTGTTATATCCTTAGTTATTAATTTTTTCAAGATAAATAATCAAAGAATAAATGAAGTTTTTAGGCAATTTTCTTTTTATCAGGCAAGATCAAACCAAGTCACCTTTAGCTGAGAAGGATAAGAACTTCCAAACCTATTTGATTGTTGAAGGAATTGAAGATGTGCTTAAACTAAATCTAATATTCATCCATCTCTTGACAAGGGACTAGTGTTGGTAAGTTATCCTTAATTTTAGAGGATCTTCTAGAGCTGTGCGAAGGTCAAGACCAACTACCACTATTAATCACCACTACTACTTTTGATGAATTAGAGAAGGAGGTTCTTATGGAATTATAGGATGGGAGTAAGTATATAGCCTCAATTAATTTTAGTAATCGAACCAAAACCATGCCTTTTTACCATTCCCCATTATATACCTAAACTCCTTCCTAAGATGTTCCTTAATCCCATCATTTTATTGAAAGTTCAGGAAGCATTATGCTTTGGTTGAACATTCCATACACCAACATTGTTTAGATAGTATGCATAGATCCACCTCACTTATATATTGATTCTTTTTCATCCAAAAATCTTCAAATTATTTTAACCAATGTGACCTTATTGATAGATCTCAAGGATCTTATTCCAAATCCTTCTTGGTTTTTTAGATTATATATGCTACTCCATTTAACTATAGCTTTAGTTGAGTTGAACTCTTTACCTATACATAGGAAGTTTCTTATCAACCTTTCCAATGTTTTGATGATTTAACATGTAAATGTAGGCATAAGGGCTAATAAACTTGCTTGTGGTTGAGTACAACATATATGGGTTATTATATACTAGTGAATGGGTTATTATATACAACATTTAAGGGCACAATTATAGTAACTCCCTAATTTCTTTTATAAGTATTCTATTAAGGAAATACAATCCTTATAAGATAGTGTTTTTTGGTGAGGGGGATTCCCAAATGCATGAATATGAGTTCTCTTTGATTGAGTCCAAATATATCACTGATGAAAACTGCTACTCATTCACAACTCTAGAGACATAGTAATTTTTATTGTTAGGATCTATACTAAAGCTAAATAAGAATTAAAATTCCTCTAAAGCTTCTTTAATAGTTGAGGTGGACTCCTGGTTAGCTCTATAAAGTATTGTAAATCATTTGCAAAAAGCAAGCTTGTAATATGTAGATTTTTGCATATCAGGTGAAACCTAAAGCTAGTTTCTTGAGATCTTTTGGCTTTAATTTACCTTAACAGGATATCTATACATAAGGTGAAGAGGTAGAGAGATAAAGGGTCCCCTTTTCTAAGTCCTTTGGGAATCTAGGATAGTATGCATTTGAAAATATATCTTAATGAGTAAAAGTTAGTATCACAAGTTAATCAAGGAGCCCTCAGTGTTAAAGCTTGTTTTAATAAACAAATATTTATGGATTGTTAATCCATTTGAGAGCAATGAGAATAGGCTGAAATGCCCTGTCACCTTTGAGGGTGTGAATTCACTGCAAATGAGAAATCAAGACTTAAGAGATCTAGTGAATGCAGTTAGGAGAAGACCAGGTAGAAAAGCTAGACCCATAAGCTCTAACCTTCAAACATCCTTATGATGTCATTTCTTGTATGGAATGTAAGAGGGTTTAATAACCCTAGAAAGCAATAAGCTATATATGACTATTTTATTTTAATAAAACCTATATTAATAGGTCTTTTGGAAACTAAGCTAAAAGATGATTAATATAAGAAGCTACGTCGGGTAATAAGCAATAATCACTAGTCATTAATAACATTTAAAACTAGAATTATTGTATCATATGATACTAATAAAATTAAGGTAATACACTTAAAGGCCATTGATTAGCTAATCCATTTACTAGTCATATTATTATCGGAATAACATATGGCTTATATTTGATAAGTGTTAATTTGGTTATATTTTTAACTTAGTTTTTATAACATTTTGCTTATGTTTGGATTATTTATATAGGATTTGGTACTTAATATGGATTATATTTGGTTTGGCCTTATTTTATCTCCTTAATGAAGAAAGAATAAATTTTAAAAAATTGGAGTCAAGTTGGAGAAGTTTTAGAATGATCTTGAATGAACACAGGTTAAGCATATTCTGATGTTTACTAACATGGAACCAACATAGTACTGTGTTCATCCCTATGTAACCTAATGGCGCATTTGACCTTTGATAACTTGGCACATGGAGGAATATAAATAAAACATGGGCTCATGTTCCCCTCGTGTTCCACCCTAGTATATTCTACCTCTCTAAAAGCTTGCCATATATAAGAGTATACCATAAATATAGTCTCGTATTTTGTAACACGACCTAAACGTGGATCTTTGTTCATAGCTGTTAGACCTGTATCATTAAGTGAACTCTTAGATGTGCGACAAAGAGGGCACTAAGCCAACATAGCCTCAATACATACTCATATTTATAATCCATGTTGATGTTGCTTGTTTATGGAAAAGAAGCTAAGTAATAAAGCAACATGGGACTAGTATGGGCTTGTGTTGGTCAAAATTTTAAGGAATTATTGGGATAATAAGGAGAGACATATGGTGAACAAGCAAAGAGTGAGTTAAAAGTGGTCATAAGAAATTCTTAGGAGTAGAGACGGTTAGAGGATAAGATGATGACAAAAGCATTAAAAAACATATTAAGAAGGAAGCAACCTTAGAGAAAAGGTCAAGATTCCATCAATATTCAATCAAGAAATATAAAGATTTAAGATTTGTGAGAATTCATTTTTTAATCTTTTTTATTATTTATTATTGGTTTTCCTTTTCTTTTCATAAACTAAATTGCATATAAATCTAGTTGGGATGAACCTTAGACCTATTATCTTATACTGATTCTTCGATTTAACGTAAGATTATAGTTTCCTTGAGAATTATTCATGTTTACTTATTGTGTTGAGTTGAATTAGCAATGCATAAGATTTGATTTCTAATTTCATATATAGAAATTGAAGTAGCAAACTTAGAAGGTCATATATATAAATAGTAAAGGAATGAATAATGAGAGTTATATATAAAACTAGGATCACTTAACTATTTTGGATTAGAGTGACCATTATTATGAAATTCATAGAACGAATTAATGCATAATTAGGGGTTTTGATTGAGAGAACTTTTAGTCAATCAACTTAAAGATATGGGTTATAATGCTTGAAAAAGAACATACTTAGAACTTTGGAATTCCTATTAATCCAAAAAAACTAAGGTTAATCACTGAATTAAGATAAATTCAAGTATAGAAAGTGTTTTAACGTGATTCTTATTTAGATGTTATTTATTTATTTAGTTGTTTTATTCTTATTTTTTGCCTTGATTGGTTATTTCTTACTTATTATTTTAGTTTCATTAAGTGTCCTTTTTATAATTAATCACTCATTTTATTAAATTAGATAATAGAAATACGATTGGTACTAGTAGTTACCTTATAGGATTGACATTTGCACTCATTAAACTAAAGTATAGGAATGATATGTGCACTTGCCTTAGTGATTTCTTTTATTATTATTTTGTGTTGTGCGAAATATAATATCATAATTAAATGTTTGGCGTTATTGCCAAAGATTATAATATTACAAACATTTTAGTTTTATTAATTTAATATTTTTCTCTTTTTGCATTACTTGTTTTAAAAACCTTTCTTTCTGATTTTATGTTTGTTTACTGAATTTTAAGATTTAGGTATTTAATGTTATAACTATTAAACATAATGACATGATACGGAGGTTAATTTAATATTGGTGATTATGCTATGTCATTGGTTATGGGGGTATTGGTAGCACTAGTGATATGATATTTATGGTGGTAGACACCCCAATCATGAATTTCAGGCATATTACAAAATGTGGCAATAAAAAAAGCAAGTTAATTTTGTAGGAAACTAGCCTTAAAATAACTCTTATAGTAACATTTATAAGATGGGATAGAGAAACTAATATACCTTTTTTCAAGAAAAATCAAGCTCTACCTATATTTCAACAACAACAATAACAAGAATGGAAGTCATGTCCTAAGGAGCTTATGATAAGAATAATTACTACCTCCAAGGCATGCTTCTAAACTGTTGAAGTGCTACTTTAAAACTAAGAAACCTTATCCATAACTTGGAAATTCAAATTGGACAGATTGCTAAGCTTACCTCTGAAGGGTAGTTAAGTACCTTGCTAGCAATACTAAGCTAAACTATAGAAAGTAGGTGAAAGCAGTAATTTTAAGTAGTGGAAATGAGGTGAAAGTTGAAGAGAAGGAAAAGGATATGGTACAAGAAAGGAAGGATAATGAGAAAGAGATAAAGAAAGAAAAGAAGAATGGGGTGGAGGAGAAAGAAAGGGATGAGGAAGCAAAGAAGGAAGTAGTTAAGGAGTTTAAATTGAAGATTCTATACTCAAGTAGGTTTAAGAAATAGAAAGGAACCTAAGTCTGGTAAGTTTTTAGAGCTTATTTAAACAATTATATGTTAACATCCCTTTTGTTGGAACTCTTTCATAAATGCTAAAGTATTCACTACGTATTTAAATGATCTTCTTTCTAATAAAAAGATGTTCAAGGAGTTATTAATGGTTAATTTAAATGAAGAATGCTCCTCTATCTTGCAAAACAAGCTACCCAAAAGCTCAAAAGTCCAGGGAGTTTCACTATTCCTTGTCATTTTAGTATTTTATCAATTAAAAGGGCATTAACAAACTTAATAGCTAATGCTAACTTGATGCCTTATAACATATTTAAGAATTTAGGTTTAAGTGAACCTAAACCAACTATAATGAGTATGCAATTTGCAAACAGATTAACTAAATATCCTAGGGGAATTATTAAAGACATTTTAATTACGGTTGAGAAATTTATGTTCCTTGTGGACTTTATGCTTTTGGATATAGAGTTCCTTGATGTTAGGACAACCTTCATAGCTAATGCTAAGGCTATAATAGATATGCATAATAGGAAGTTAAATCTAAAGGATATGGGATGAGGAAGTAGCTTTTGAAATATCCAAAGCCATGAAACATACCCTTGAAAAAGATGATATTACTTTCTTTATAGATGTGATTGGTATTAAATTTTATGCAGGAAACTACCACAAAAGAAACGTCAGAGACTTATATAATGCAAGGAGAAGAAGAGGAAATGGATAGCCAAATTTTAAAGGAGCATGTGACATATCTAGAAGCTAATGAGCCTTGGATTACAAAGGAGAGTGGAAGTGAGCCTTTGCTTATAGATCTAGGATGAGTGAAGGGCTTAAGTAAGAAGTCTAACTAAAAGACTCATAAGAAAGTGCTTGTTGGAAGGCAACCTAATATTTAGTTTTTTCTTATTTTGTAGCTTTTAGGATTTTTATTAATTTGTTTTCATAGTTTTAAAATCATGGCTTTAAGTTTATTTTGATGTTCTTTCATGATTGGGTTATTATTATTCTACTTTAAATGAGACTTGATGGAGCTTTGTAGCTATATAAGCAATATTATCTCAAAGTAGAGATCAAAGTTCACTAGCCTTAGACAGGTATTGATGGCCTCAGATAAGGTCGATGATTCTTTTATTATTAGAGGAGTAGTAATTATCCTTACTTCCTTTCCATTGTTTTCGATTTTTTATTGTTATTACATGTTGTGTATATTAAGAATAATGTACAATTTAAGTGTGGGAGAGGATATAATTGTAATGCTTATCAATTTTGTTATAATTAGCTTAATAAAAAATTCTAAGAGATTTTCAAAATATAAATTGAGATGATTCATTATAAGTTTTGTTGTTATTGTGATTTAACTTCAAATTAGTTCACTTATAAGTTAATTGAATGTTGTTGATAAATCTTGATAAAGCTTCTTATTTTTCTCTCTAATATTGTTTTCTTCTTAATTTTATATGCTTTTTTTCAGCTTCTAAATTGCTTTTCTAGTATTTAAAAACCAGTCTAAACATTCTTTTTTCTATTTTCCATTATCTATTTCTTAGAATACGAAACCCTAAAATTTTCAATCAATACAATCTAAACATAAGATATATGACTTAAATCTTCCCAACTTTACTCCTTCTTAATTGAGGGACTAAAACAAGACTTGAAATAAAATATAAGTTATTTTAAGTGTCAAAATACAATGAAAAAATCAAAACACAAGCATAATACTCTAAAAAATCATGCTAAAAACATACTTTATTTAGCACCTATGAAATTCTTCCACACTTAAGCATTTACTTGTCTTTAAGCAATTCAACTTTATTACTCAAAACTTAAACTATAAGTTATGAATACATTCAATTTACTATACAAACCTTTAAAATTTAAATCAATTCACATAATTTAATTTAATGTATAAAAATGAATATATATGATAAAAATTCTTTCAAATTTTTAACATGTTTGAATGGGTTTTGATTCACTAAACTCTTTTCGTAGTTTTGGAAGTAGATCGAATTTCAAGAGAACTAAAAACTAGTTTCTTAATTTCAATTAATAAAACAAAATGAGGATTTAAGATTAATTAACTAATAAACTAAAATTAACAAGGAATCCAAATAAATAAACTAAGTATTAAAATGAGAAATTCAACTCTTATTCAAGGAAAATATTTCATCTAATTGTAACTTTGATCATTAGTCTAAAAAGAATAATTTTCACAATTTAAGCAATTAGTCTAGAAACCTATTAGGATAACCATAATAAGTCTCAATTTTTTGCTAAATTAAATAGACATTTAAACTAAAACTTACCATTAATTGATATTATATAATAGCTTTCTATATCAATTAAATGATAACAATAAGTTTAACGAAAAAGACTAAGCCCTAAATTAAATAATCGAGATAGCTACAATTATTCGATTTAACTTTCTTGTTTCTTATAAGTTAAATATATAAATTTATAAATAACGTATTTGCTAATTGTATCAATAATTCATGATTTACCTAAATGGATTCATGATTTATTTAGAATTTCTAAATCTTCTTTGTTAAGAGAACTTTGTTAGTAGTGTATATGGAATTAATACATAATCCTCCCTCATGTTTAGGAGAGCAAACTTCAGACCACTTGACTTTTGCACTAGCATAAAAGTCAAAGGAGCCAAACCATATATAATTCTTCAAAATTTGCTCAATGTTCTTGGTCAACTTGCGAGATATGGACAGGTGGGAGCATTAATATGTGCTCAGACTGGATAAGATGGAAGAGATTAATTGAAGTCTACCTATATAAGATAGTAGTCCATTTGTCCAATGGTCAATCCTCTTGTAAATGACATCAAAGAGAGGAACCTATTTATGATATGCATGCCCCTTATCATAAATGAGAATTCCCAAATATTTATTTAAAGGGAAGTTCCTAATATTGATAAGTGAGATGTATCTCAGTATTTCATGTCTAATGCTACAATGGAGGTTTCTAGAATTATACTTAAATATCATAAATTTTGGCCCTAATTTCAATTTGTAATATGAGTTTGTGAGCAAATAGTGAGAGTACTTAGTCTGGTTGATAGTGATGAGAAGGTATCAATGGGTTATTTTTAGGATCTCATAGAGAGGGCAAAGGAAATAATCAAGGCCAATTCAGAAATAAGTCTTATTTGTACACACCTTATCTTGTAGTTATCAATAAGAGAAAGGAAAGGTAACTTTATTCTTTATTATTTGTAGCTGAGGCATTTATGAATCCTAGTTTCTATTTTAGACCAAGTTTTACAAAAAAATTGAAGGAAATGGTGGAATACTATTAACTGTTATAATAATTATTTGAGATGATGCAAGATTTCCTAAGCTCATAATTGGAGGTTTATAAGGATGTTTTTGGTGGTTTTGGAATACCCATTACTCTTCGTCAAAGAGACAAACTTAATCCAAGTATATATATTTTTACTTTTGTTAATTGATGGAAATTAATTATCACTTTATTTTATTTATAAGGTTAATTTTATTGTCTTATAGTTGCTTAATGGTTAATTTTATTGTCTTATAGTTGCTTAATGAGACCAATTTAGAGGTGATGTTCTAAAATTGCAAAAGTTTGCAATTCAAATTTTGAGCTAATATGTGAGTGCAACCATGTCTGAAAATAATCAGAGCACATTCATCAATTCTAAGAAAAGGAATAGATTGGAACACAAAAGATTGAACAACTTGATCTTTATATGATACAATTTAAAGCTTTGAAAAAGGTATATTATTATCATTATTAAGTTGAATATAATTCCTTATAATTTCTTAATAATTTAATTTATTTTGTGTACTATGACTCTTCAATAGAAAAAGTAGTTCCGTTAATCCAATTTGTCTTGATCATATTGATCTTTAATGGATTGAATTTTTTAGGAACTAAGTTTGATAAAAGAAAGTGACTTAGAAGATAATCTTGAATGAGAAAGTACTGACATGTCATTTGGTGCAATAAATTTGAACAATGGTAATAATGAGGCTCGTGTCAATGATGAGAGTACTTAGTTTGGTTGTTATAACAATTGTTGCCTAGGAGATGATGTAAGATCTCCTAAGCTCACAAATGAAGGTTTATAAGGATGTTTTTGGTGGTTTTGGAATACCCATTGCTATTCGTCAAAGAGACAAACTTAATTTCAGTATATATTTTTTCACTTTTATTAATTGTTGAAAATTAATCATTACTTTATTTTATGTATAAGGTTAATATTATTGTCTTATAATTGCTTGGTGAGACCAATTTGGAGGTGGTGCTCCAGAATTGCAAAGGTTTGCAATTCGAATTATAAGTTAACGTGTGAGTGTAACAATGTGTTAAAGGAATTGAAGCATATTTAAATTCATCCATTCCAAGAAAAGAAATAAATTGGAACATAAAAGATTGAACGACTTGGTCTTTGTTCGATATAATTTAAAGCTTTGACAAAGGTATATTATTATCATTATTAAGCTGAATATAATTCCTTGTAATTTCTTGATAATTTAATTTTATTTGTTTACTAGGACTCTTTAATAGAACAAGTAGTTCAGTTGATCTAATTTGCCTTGATCATATTGATCTTTTAGTGGATTAAATTTTTGAGGAACTAAGTTTGATAGATGAGAGTAACTTAGAAGATAATCTTGAATGAGAAAGTATTGACTTATTATTTGGTGTAATAAATTTGAATGATGGTAATGATGAGGTTCCTTTCAATGATGAGAATTTTGTACTAAATGAAAATTGAGATCAATGTGATTTTAGCAGATATTTAATCGAATGAAGTTTCAAGTTTTCATTTATTCTCTTCCTTTAATTTCAGTTATATTTGATGCATATATTAAATTTTATATAGGCAATATAAATATAAACATTTTAACTGTAAATGTTTTTATTTTATGTTTCGCTTTTAGTCAATTGTGTTCTTTCGTACAAACTCTTGTGTAGTGCTTATGAAGTTATGAAACTTTATTATTCTTTTTATTTAATGTTTTAACATAATTATTCTATATGATGAAATTGTAACATTTTAAGTAACTTGTAATATCTTTAGTTTTATATATGTATAATGATTAAATGATATTTTTCTATTAATTGTAGTTATTATTTATATGTGAAATATGTGAAAAGTAGTATTAATAGAAATAAATAGATTGTTTTTATTTTAATTTTCTATTATTATAATTTTTGAAAACATCATTAATGTAAAATTAATATATTGAATGATTATTTGTAATTTAAAAATCCAAAAAAATTTATATTTTTTAAAATTACTTAAAATAATACTTGATATTGTCGGACAGTAGTATACCAAAATTAAATTCAAGACCGACACTCGATATTGACCGATAGTACTGTACCAAAATCGAATTCAATACTGGTAACATATTTATAATATTAATTTAAGCAAAGTCCCCGACGATATACGCATATATATATATATATATATATATATACGCGTGACGTGTCCAATTCTCCCTCGTCATGACAGCTCTTTTCTGTATTTCAACGCCTTTCCGGTGGATTTCCCCGAATATCCACGAAACTAACTAAGCATCTTCACATTGTTGACTTCACTTAATGGGGAGGGACCCCACCACTGTATTTCCTAATTCCTTCCTTCCTTACGGAAAATTAGATAAAAAAGGTACCGATTTGAGCAATTCAGTACCCTTCCTTTGTTCGAATCAGATTGCAAAGTTTCCACTCTTTTTTCTCTATTTGTGCTTTCGTTGTTGTCTGTTGATGGATTCGTCGGAGAAAGGGACCGTGACATGCGGGTCGTGGATCCGAAGACCCGAGAACCTGAACCTGATTGTGTTGGGCAAGTCTATGAGGCGGGTTTCGTCTCCTTCGGTGCTCTATATCTTTTCCTTCGACCCTGAAACCAATTCTCTCTCTCCATCTCCGTTGGTCTCTCCCGCTCGCTCTCATATCTCACCCTTTTTTCTTTTCCTTTTCTTTTCAAATTGTTTTTGGTGCAAAAGGTTTCGGTTTTTTTTTTTTTTTTTGTTTATCGTGACATAAACGAGGAGAGGTTACGGAATGAAACTTCTGCTTACATTTTTAACTATTTTCGAAACAAGAGATGGAAGTTGTTGGATAACATGTCCCTCGAGGGCTTTATTCATGATGTTTGGAGCTAGAATTTGTTTTTCTACTTTTTTCTTCTACATTTGATATGTATTGATTTTCTTTCTTTTTGTCTTTGATAGGCTACGTACGTACTCGAAGAAACAGAGGGCGAGCCACTGACGATTGCAGTCCATCCTAGTGGAGATGAATTTGTTTGTTCTACGACCAAAGGTGGCATCAAGTAAGGCTTTAATGATCAATTTAAAATTTATGACCTTTATCTCACCTTTTCGATTTAAATGCGTCCAATCACAGCATTTAGTATTCAACGCTCACATGTTCTCTAACAATAATAGCTTCCTGTATCAAGTTTCGTGGTAAAGTAAGTATATGTCTTCGCTAGGCTAAGTAAAATTTGTCATGATATCCTTGTTCTATAGTTTTTTCTTGAGCAATTCTGTTAAACATGGATGCAGTTCAACCAAGTATTGGCTTCATTCATTGCTAAATTCCGGGTTTATGGTTTTTGCAAAGGATTACTGTTCGAGATTGTTTCAAGTTGTTAAATGGATTATAAAGTTTGCGTTCTTCTTTATATTGTGTGTGAATTTTGCAAGGTGTTCACTTCAGTTGGGGGTAAGGATTAATGATCATAGTTTTATAGATAAAATCTTGGGGCATCCTTTTAGTTTGCTTTGTTTATCTCTGACTAATAATGTCTACTTCTCGAGAAAAAACTTCTATATATGATAGTCCATTTTCATTAGAATAGTTGCTTCAGATGCATGGCTGAGCTTTCAATTCCACAAGGGAATCCAGATCCTTCGGTGTTTCGTGAATTTCAGGATGATAGTAACTACTATAACAATTTTTTCTCTTTCCATACTTTGTGGTTGTTGTACATTTACCTAAAATGGGCCTGTTTTGATTGTACAGATTATTTGAGTTGTCTGGTCAAGAAACAAATGTAAAGCTTGTGGCCAAAGACCTACATTCCCTCCAAGATGTTGGGCCACAGAAATGCCTAGCATTTAGTGTTGATAGATCAAAATTTGCAGCTGGTGGAGTGGTAAGTTATAGCATGTGATTCAAGCATGACTGTTGCTGGCTTTCTATTGTTTGTGTTTCAGAAGCCTATATGTTAGCCATATCCAGCATGACATGTTTTCATCTTATCCAATGTAGGATGGTCATCTAAGAATTTGGGAGTGGCCAAGTCTGAGAATAATTGTTGATGAACCAAGAGCACACAAGTCCTTTCGGGATATGGACTTCAGGTTTCTTTTCTTCTTTCTAACAGTAAATGGTTCAAGTGCAAGTCAATGCATGCACATAATGTTGTTGACGCCTCTTGGAATTGTCTTTGAATTATTTATAGCTCCTTATGAAATGTTATCGAATGCAATAAGCTCCCGGGACAAATTATGTTCATTTGCCAATAGAATTTACTTCTCTTGGGAATTAGTGGTGGCTGATAGTTTGATGGTAGAATGTGGTAGAGTAATATGATCTTTAGAGTATCCCTTCATATGGTACTAAAGTTTGGATTTTGTTGAACTGTTTAGATCTACTTCTTCCTTTCTGTTTTTGAGTTGACTGAATAAAAATGTGAAGGGGATCAATTTTTGGGCTAAACTCTGGGTGTGTCTTTTTTTTCCCCCCTCATGTTCCAGTCTAGATTCAGAATTCCTAGCATCAACATGCATTGATGGCTCAGCACGAATATGGAGGATGGAAGATGGTGTCCCTCTGACTTCTTTGGTCCGCAACCCGGTAGGGTTTGTTTGATGTTGTGATATTGATGATTGTGGCTGATTTTTCTTGTTACCTTAAAGAAACGTGTTGTTATTTTATCTGCTGTAGGATGAAAACTTTGAATTGTGTCGATTCTCCAAGGATGGGACAAAACCATTTTTGTTCTGTGCTGTACAAAAAGGTACATCTATCAGTTTATACCATCGACAATGTAAAATATTATTGTTATAGTGCAGAACACAGCAATTTTTTCTGAACTATAGCAATATCACTGTACAGGTGATAAGGCTATCACTTCCGTCTATGACATTAGTACATGGAAGAAAATAGGGTATAAGAGGCTATTAAGAAAGCCTGCTGCCATAATGTCTATCAGCCTGGATGGAAAATACCTTGCTTTGTAAGTAATTGGCCTTGCCCATTGGAATGTGTTGTTTGTTCAAGGTTTTGTTGAAATTGAGTTATTTTACCCTTATAGAACCAAATTGTAAATTCACTTCGCTGTAACTTGCTTAAGTTTAAGTTACGCTGCCATCTATTGATACATCTGCAGATTAAGTGATCATTGTCCACTTTACTAATATTTGAATTTCCTCAGAGAAAATTTTGATTCTAGGACTATAGATTACACAAGCAACAAACTTCATCATTAGAAAGTTATCCTTTGTGTTGGTTTTTGACACTAATTGAGCAACAGAGTGAGAATGAGAATTTGTCATTTTGATTCAGAACTAAACGTATTCTCACAAGGAGCTTATTAGCCTTGGTTGGTCTTTGCAAAATCAGAAAGGATAGCTGAACTTGGTGATCCCAACAAGTTAGTTCGGGAGAATACAAGTTCCTAAAGGGGGTACCTAATATGCTCGTTGCATATCTATGTGTGTTACTTTTGCATCTATGTGAAATATTCAAAATTTTCAGGTTGTATTTGGTAATTGCAGTAATGTCTCTGAGAATTTAGCTTGTAAGTTTTAAGTAAGGGAGCAACATGTTGTGTCTATGATATTTCGTGCTAAAATATTCATCTTCTTGCTTCTAGGGGAAGTAAAGATGGGGATGTCTGTGTGGCTGAAGTAAAAAAGATGGAGGTTTGCCACTGGAGTAGGAGGCTCCATATAGGCACATGCATTTCAAGTCTGGAGTTCTGTCACACCCAAAGGTACATTTATGCAGTATATTGTTTCTTGAACTTGTAGAGAAGATAGTTGTATAGCTTTTCTAATAAAACAACCACCTGCTAGAATACCAAGTTCAGTATGATATTGCAATAAGTTTTAAAAACTACATTTAAAATTTTGAACTGCCCAGTGCTATATTTTTGTGGTGATAGGTATCTTAACTTCTCATAATCCCTCTCTACCGTAAAACTATTGAATTTTATCCAGATGCACTTTAATTTTTCTGTTCTATCATCATCCAAGTTTCTCATTCTACTTTATATGGTAGAATACACTTTTTGTTGTTCCCTGTTCTTGATACTTACTGAATCTGTTGCTTCTTCAAGGGTGATACTGACTACATCAAGTGAATGGGGAGCTGTGGTGACAAAGCTAAATGTTCCTGCAGATTGGAAAGGTCTTTATTTTTTTGCTTCTCTCTCTCTCCCTCTCTCTCTTCCTGATCTATATGTTCGACTCTGATTTTTTTTGTTCCCTCTCATGAACAGAGTGGCAGATCTATGTGCTGCTCTTAGGACTATTCCTGGCATCTGCTGTTCTTTTCTACATTTTCTTTGAAAATTCTGATTCATTTTGGAATTTCCCCCTCGGGAGAGATCAACCTGCCAGACCGAAATATGGGTCAGTTTTAGGAGATCCGCAGTCTGCGGAGGATGCATTCTTTCCTTTGGATATGTGAACACTTGACAGGGTGAAAAATCATTAATTGTAGTGTGGTGTCAGGATAGGAAATAAGCTTTTATGATTCTCAATGTGTTAATGTTCTCTTTTTGTTTTTGTTACAAGGGATTAGAACTTGGCGTTTGGGCTAACGACCATTGGCCAAGATATTAATGTTAACATTTCATGTATTGTGACAAGCCACTTACAACCAAAGGGAACTTTTCTTCCTACGGAAAACACAACATTTGCATATCCATCACCTCAAAATAGAACGGATCCAATTGGGTGGTGGGTTAAGTAACGCTTGCACAAGTTTTCATTTTTTTGCCGTCATTCATTTGCTCTTACCGACTGAATTCCTTCTACTTTTTGAAAGTGTAAATTGCGGGAGTTTAGGTACACCGCTTGAGGATTTTTGGTGAAAGAATTTGGTTGGATGCTTAATGAAATTCAAATAGTTTCCTGGTAATTACTGGGAATGACAATAGTATGCCCATTTTCAAGGTCATGATCATAGCCGTGTTAATAATAGATTATAATACCTTAGCTTACCGGTTAAAAAGGAGCACCAAATAAAAAAATTTTGTACCGAACTTTGGTATTGGTCAATACTGATTCTTTCAATTGGTATCAGCCAATACTAATAGGTAATCAGAATAATGGTTATAATTATAAGTTTAAAATATTTTAGGATTAAATTAAAAAATTTAAAATTTTTCTTATATAAATAATAATTACTTATAGTAAAAAGGAATACGATAGAATTGTTTATAATTTATTAAATAAATAATAAAATATATTTAATAATTTTTAAATGTGTTTAGACTTATTAGTGATTATAGATTACATAACTAAATATATTACTTTAATACAATCATATTTAATATTTTTTTAATTTATATATTTTATATTGATAATAAATATACTTTTAAATATATACATGTGAAAAATATTATGGTAAATTTTGAAATATGTAAAGATAATATATAAAATTAAATTCACTTATTATAAATACATATTTTTTCTTTGTATTATTATTAATTTTATATCGTTATAAGAGTTAAATGATCTTTTTGTTTTATAAAAAATGTGAAAATAATATTAATAAAAATAAAAAATATTTGTTATATCATATTTATATTATTATAATTTATTAAGATATGATTGAAGTAAAAAATTATATAATACAACATATTGAGAGATTATTTTGTAATTTAAAAATTTTAAAAATTATTTTATAATTTAAAAAAATTATCTAAAATAATACTTATATAGCCAAAATCAAATTCAGTTTCACGTCTGATATAGTATTACTAATATTATTAGTAACCGGATAAAGGATATTTACTAAAACCGACGCCCATAAGTTAATAAAGAACTCTAATATTCTATAAATTATAAGAAGGCATTAAGTTCTCTGCACATTAAGAAGTCTAATCTTCTAATACGAATCTTTAATTAAAACCAACTATATGAAAAAAAACATACATGCAATAATACAGAAACGATGCAAATGGATAGTTTCCGTATGTACAACTAATTGTCTAATTCCATAAAAGGATCTTGTCAAAATGCAGTGGGCCCAGCACCACACGCATGTTCCTAAGGGTAGTTTGAAGGGACAAGGGGGTGTTTGGTCAAACAGCTAAAACCCTTGAATAAGCTAAAAAATGACTTATCAGTCATTTACCAATTACCAAACACAGTTAAAAAGGATGTTTGGTAATTAGCTTATTGGGTTAGCTTATTGAACCCAATAAGCTGATTTTTGAAAAGCTAATAAAAGTAACTTTTTGGTCTTTAGCTTATTAAAATTATGTGATAATGACAATTGTGTCCTCATTCTTTACATTATATTAGTGACATATATGCTACCGATTCTAATAAAATTTTTGTAGA